>ML784489.1:61947-97055 GCA_009831015.1 Picea engelmannii
TATGAGGGTAATGTGTTATTGGAGCCTAGAAATGGGCTCTACCTTTAGAAATATTTCACTTGAGCTTTGTTGCTCAGGTGTTCATTCTTTGTATTTATTGTACATAGTTAATAACTTTAGTATAGTCCTTTTTTTCTTTGGTTTCTTATTGTGTCTCTTATTGATTGACATATGTCCATGGAACCTTCGGTTCACATTGAGTTTGCGGATGGCACAATTCATCACACTCATAACATTGCTTCCGCCGCATGGGTGATTTATTCGCCTGAGGGCCAAGTGGTTGTGTCTGGAGGTGCTTGTTTGGGGCCGACAATGAATAATGTGGTTGAGTATAACATTGTGTTTGAACTCTTAAGAGATGCTATTGCACATGGTATCTCGTGTTTAGAGGTTTTCCTATATTTCCAATTGGTGGTGTCAGCTAAATGGTCAATATCACATGCATGATCCCATGTTTCTCTGAAGACTCCTGCGGGTATGTCTTCTACAACGATATTTCAATTATGTTACTTATATTAACGTTTTTGGAAGTGTAAATTCTATATCTGATGCATACACTAATTATGTACTGGATTGGAATTTGTCACATACATAAAAGAAACACATACATAATCATACATAAAAATTGTATACCAAGGAAAAAAGAGATATGTATATGTATTATTTTCGAGTCCAATAATACAGAGAATATGGTTTTTAAGTTACAAAATTTGGGGCTCCTAGCCATCAATGTCCATCTGTAGGTCGATACAAAATGAGTCATACACTATCTATGCCAAGGGGCCCACCCCCACATGTGTCTCTCTGTATCATACGACTGTGTTGGTTGGATGCCTAAATAGTCGTACCCAGGCCCGAGGTACACTAACTATGTGTTGTTGCATATGCTCCGCCATGTCCTTGATTTCTACCATCAGAATATGATGCATAAGGAAGTCCAAATTTCTCTGGGCACTCTGTAAGGTGCACTCCATCTGAGCAGGATCGATGCCTGGCTGGGATTAACCATGACCCCTACGTCGGTTTTAAGGATATCCGTTCAACCATATCGGTCCAATAACTATTCATTCATATGAATTTTGTTAGTTATAATCTATCCAAAAGTATTTTGTTTTACTTTTCAAATAATTCAAACAAATAAAAATTACATAATATGAAAAATGAAAAACTTTTCATACCTATCTCTCTCAATGCGCCACTAGGGGGCACATGCATGTCAAGATCATGTGAAAAGTTTATCCCCTCAAAAGGATAGTCATCTATGATGATGATTTGATGCTCCCACCACATGAAAAATTCTTCATCTTGGACAGAAAGTACGCACCCACCTCCTAAGTGATGTATAACTGTGTCCCACTACAGTAAACATGGTTCTCTAAGCCCATGTAGTGGCATGAATAATTGTGGGCTAAGCGTGGGAAATCTCTCAAAAACAAATGAGAACAAGGTACTTTTGTATCCAAAATTTTCATCTTTCCAGTCTTGCACTCTGTCAAATGTTCTTTCATATTCTATAATAAAGAGGTACTCCAATCATATATCATTGGATGAAGAAATTCTACTACATAAAACATATGTGGTCGAGAGGCCCTGTGTAATGCGAGAGACCTTGCAATTCGGGTGATAGTATGAGGATCACCTTTAAGATTAAGTATTATATGTTGTGAATCTGGATCTGACTCCCAAGACATTGTGTACCAGGTGTACAATACTCTGCAATGTATCCCTCTATGGTCATCCCTATACCACCTCGATTTTAGATATTTACCACATCTCCTCTGCAGGATAAACCAATAATAAAGTATATATCCTCGACTTCGATGGTCAAGGATTGACCATCCAGCATGAAGGCATCAATTTCTGGATGTTAGTATCCAATCAATAATTGCAACAATCTCTTTTGTGCCCGCATGTTGGGACACTCTTAAAACATTCTTAAACCACAACGTTAAAGAGATTCTAGAATCTCTGGATGTTCCCAAATCTCTTGTTCATCATCAATGTTTATTTTTTAAGTGAAATTTCATCAATTTGGCTAAATTTAAAATTTTCGAAAGACAATTTGGCTAAATTTCTTCATATTTTCAATAAAAATAAAAACTTTGTAGCCTAATTTATGACAATAATTCTCCATATATTTATATTTTTAGCCTAGAAATAAAACTTTTTCATGAATATATAATTGGCTTCTTGACATTTTTCGCCAAATCCATGATTGTGCACTATAAATTTTAGGCAATATTTGCTACATCTAAAGTTTTAGGTGGAGGGGGCATTACACAAGCCAAAGGGCATGACCAAAAGCTCATAGTGGCCGTCATGAGTTCTAAAGGCATTCTTGGGAATGTCTTCCTCTTTCATACGTATCCGGTGGTATCGCGAAAGAAGATCAAGTTTAGTAAAGAATTGGACGCCACTCAATTCATCCAGGAGGTCATCAATGACAGGAATGGGAAATTTGTCTTTAATGGTAAGTTTATTGAGGGCACGAAAATCAGGACATACTCACCAAGAACCTTCTTTCTATAGGACCATGACCAGAGGAGAAGAATAGGGGCTCATACTAGGGTGGATAATGCCTGCATTAAGGAGTTCTTGGACCATTTTCTCAATTTCATTTTTTTGGGAAAAGGGGTGACGATATAGACAAATATTGGGAGGAANACAATGAATAATGTGGTTGAGTATAACATTGTGTTTGAACTCTTAAGAGATGCTATTGCACATGGTATCTCGTGTTTAGAGGTTTTCCTATATTTCCAATTGGTGGTGTCAGCTAAATGGTCAATATCACATGCATGATCCCACGTTGCTCTGTAGACTCCTGCGGGCATGTCTTCTACAACGATATTTCAATTATGTTACTTATATTAACGTTTTTGGAAGTGTAAATTCTATATCTGATGCATACACGAATTATGTACTGGATTGGAATTTGTCACATACATAAAAGAAACACATACATAATCATACATAGCAATTGTATACCAAGGAAAAAAGAGATATGTATATGTATTATTTTCGAGTCCAATAATACAAAAAATATGGGTTTTAAGTTACAAAATTTGGGGCTCCTAGCCATCAATGTCCATCTGTAGGTCGATACAAAATGAGTCATACACTATCTATACCAAGGGGCCCACCCCCACATGTGTCTCTCTGTATCATACGACTGTGTTGGTTGGATTCCTAAATAGTCGTACCCAGGCCCGAGGTACACTAACTACGTGTTGTTGCATATGCTCCACCATGTCCTTGATTTGTACCATCAGAATATGATGCATAAGGAAGTCCAAATTTCTCTGGGCACTCTGTAAGGTGCACTCCATCTGAGCAGGATCGATGCCTGGCTGGGATTCACCATGACCCCTACGTCGGTGGTAAGGATATCCATTCAACCGTATCGGTCCAATAACTAGTCATTCATATGAATTTTGTTAGTTATAATCTATCCAAAAGTATTTTGTTTTACTTTTCAAATAATTCAAACAAAATAAAAATTAGATAATATGAAAAATGAAAAACTTTTCATACCTATCACTCTCAATGCACCACTAGGGGGCACATGCATGTCAAGATCATGTGAAAAGTTTATCCCCTCAAAAGGATAGTCATATATGATGATGATTTGATGCTCCCACCACATGAAAAATTCTTCATCTTGGACAGAAAGTACGCACCCACCTCCTAAGTGATGTATAAATGTGTCCCACTACAGTAAACATGGTTCTCTAAGCCCACGTGGTGGCATGAATAATTGTGGGCTAAGCGTGGGAAATCTCTGAAAAAAAAATGAGCACAAGGTACTTTTGTATCCAAAATTTTCATCTTTCCAGTCTTGCAGTCCGTCAAATGTGCTTTCATATTCTATAATAAAGAGGTACTCCAATCATATATCATTGGATGAAGAAATTCTACTACATAAAACATATGTGGTCGAGAGGCCCTGTGTAATGCGAGAGACCTTGCAATTCAGGTGATAGTATGAGGATCACCTTTAAGATTAAGTATTATATGTTGTGAATCTGGATCTGACTCCCAAGACATTGTGTACCAGGTGTACAATACTCTGCAATGTATCCCTCTATGGTCATCCCTATACCACCTCGATTTTAGATATTTACCACATCTCTTCTGCAGGATAAACCAATAATAAAGTATATATCCTCGACTTCGATGGTCAAGGATTGACCATCCAGCATGAAGGCATCAATTTCTGGATGTTAGTATCCAATCAATAATTGCAACAATCTCTTTTGTGTCCGCATGTTGGGACACTCTTAAAACATTCTTAAACCACAACGTTAAAGAGATTCTAGAATCTCTGGATGCTCCCAAATCTCTTGTTCATCATCAATGTTTATTTTTTAAGTGAAATTTCATCAATTTGGCTAAATTTAAAATTTTCGAAAGACAATTTGGCTAAATTTCTTCATATTTTCAATAAAAATAAAAATTTGTAGCCTAATTTATGACAATAATTATCCATATATTTATATTTTTAGCCTAGAAATAAAACTTTTTCATGAATATATAATTGGCTTCTTGACATTTTTCGCCAAATCCATGATTGTGCACTATAAATTTTAGGCAATATTTGCTACATCTAAAGTTTTAGGTAGCTATTGATACTCTTGGGAATACCATGAACTTATATTTGAAATCATATAAGTATTTGTACGAGACACCATTTTTAAATACTTAACTTTTTTTTTCCACTTATTTCAACATGTATATGGTATACCCCCATGTTTACCATGTTGTATATAGTGTTTTCATATTGGAATTTTAGCAAGTTGAAGAAAATGTTTTATGTATTTTATAATGATAGTTTCCAATGCCATTGTTTTTTGTTGTAAGTTTTCTATAATTTCTATGAAAGGTTGATTTTTCTCTAGATGTTCTAATATGGTATTTAGTATTATTTTTTTTCAGTAATGCAAAAGTGACATTCACGCATTGGTGTTTTGGCCTAATTTTCAAGGCAGTAACAAAATATTAATGGGTTATCGCCTAAGATAAATGATAAACATTTTTTATAAATATGATTTGATTGAAAAATAGTTTGATAAGTTATAACATATATGATTTGAAAAAAAAACATTGGTCATCATCCTCATGCTCTCTCTCTCATGCCACTCAATAGCCAACTTGCAAATCTTGCAAGGCAAAAAACATAAAATTTTGTTAGTTTTTCCTTTTTCACGGACATGTATGCGGGTGCCTTTGGCGACAGGCGTGTACATACACTCTTTTAATTAAGGTCCACCATGTATATGATAGTATATATGTAGCCTGCGCCAAGCACAAACGCATATATGCCCGCCTTTTTTCAAAATGAAAAATCCAAACAAAATTGCAGGAAAATTAAAAGATGCTTGAATGAAAAGGAAGAAGGGTTAGAACTTGTCTACTTGGTCTGGACAACGTTGAATTCCTATTATCGTACATCCTGTTGTGATCGTTGGAATTTTGGAATATTTTCCACTCTTTTCACTAAATTTGGTAAAAAAACTCAAATGAAATGATTTTCGAGTAATTTTTCTATATTATATAGAATTTATAATCCACTGTTATATAGTTTTTTCTGTTTTTAGTTATTATATCATCTAATAGACCATTCTTTTAGTATAAAATGACCATTTGAGTTGAGATTTTGCAGGCAAGATAATCAAAATAGTATCTTTCTACCTGCTAAGTCCTTTTTTTTACTCATTGAGGTAATGTTTTTGTCACTAGCATATATGATATGATCATTTTCCACCTTGCGTTTCGCATTATCAATGACCAATTATACATATACCTTAGGGTCAACCCCACTTATTGGTGACACAAACCTTTCCAACTGATTTAAGTGTCGTTCATTTCATGGTAGAGCTTACCGTCATGGGCATCCTAGTTTAGCACCTGCTTTTCCTTTTGGTGCCCATGCTGAAATTCTTCGAGGCTAGAAAGTCTTGTTCGTCCCATCATGACATTTCGTTGAAAGCCTCATGTCCTTCTCAATATTTTTCTATCTTTTTAACCACCATGAGACTCCCATATTTATGTGTTAAGTTGTAATACTACAATGCATTCTGCTACTCGCACTTTTGAGCCTGATGTCAGCTTCAACTTGTTTTTGTTTAGCCACCCCCTTATGCATTCTCATCAATTACTAGCCTTTCATATTTTTCCGTTGCAATTTAAAACTTGTACCCTATGAGGAAACATTCCCCTGAGTGTCCATATCCTACACATGCTTACTTATATTGAGCATATGTACATTCCTTATGCATGGAACTAGTTTGCTTGTCTGCAACACTTGTTTCCTCTATGTATTATAGCATTCTTTTATTTATTTTTCCAGGATTTCCAATATGAAAAAGAAAAAAAAATCAAATAACAAAAAAAGAGCATGGGAATGAGTCTTATGTATCTATATTTGTAGCAGTCGAGTCACCTCTCAACAAAGTGCAAATTTTTGACTCAAGTTTCAACAATTTGGGTTTAGTATGGATTTAGGAAACTAATCTAATTAAATAGAGTTTTTACTCCTCTAACTGGTTATTCTTTCAGTCACTATGGAGAGTTTGTTGTTGCCTCCTACATCACATACTTATGTTAATGATATTTCTTATTCCATGCTGCCTAAGTCACATGATGTGTTGTGTTCTTGTTCAAAGGAAGTTTAACTAGTGTCAGCCATTCCATAGAATTCTTCGCTTTGAAAGTCGACCTTCCTGTGTATCAAGTCCATCTCAGAATCAAAATTATCTTTGTCCTATACTCGTATTGGTATGGAGGGTCCTCATTGAATTTCTACCGGTGGGTTAATATCTTATTGACTACGAACAATTTCTCTAAGAGTTTGACCTAGATTTGTAGCTTGGCCCTATTTACATCATTGATAGGTAACCTTGCGCTCAACATATGACATTCCATAATTTGTCATAGACCAAGTGGTTTCCCTTATGTTCGATGACAAGAAAATTATTCACACATTGGGATTCATGCAGTACCTTGGATTCCATTTGTCCCCATTGGTGGTTTTCTCGCCTTTGATGACAATCTTCATTATTGGTTGTTATTCAGAGGGTGTTCTTTGTGTGTTGTTTACTTCAGGTGCATGCGGGAGACATACTTTGTGGTGGTCCTTTCAATATTTCATGTGAATCCTTCCAATTATTTGGCCTTCTGCTACTCCTCATGTTGGATAATGGGGGATTCCTTAATTCCCTCCTTCTAGTGGATCTCTTCCTATCGAATTCAACACACATTTCTCTGGGACAACGATCTAGAGTCATTTTTAGTACCTTGGGGCTTGCAGTCATTATTGGCAAGTTCCCTCACTATTGAAAGTGGGAATACATCAATGTCCCTTGGTTGATATATTCTACCAGGCGTTCGACATCATAACCTCTATTTACATTTGTTATATTGCACTAGGTCTGTTGACACCCATTATCATTATTGGTGGGTTGTCTCGCATTTGTTAATGATATACATCAATGACCAGTAATAAAATGTTGTCTCACTAAGTTTGACTTCAACACATCTATTCTCATAGTGCAGACTCGTACCATGAAATTTGGGTTGAAGACCTCGGGAATGTAGTAACATCACCTCTTTCATGTTGTTGTCTAGGTTGTGATTGGATAGTACCACTCCACACATTGTTACTCATGAAGGATCAATTTGTTGATTTTTATATACGATGATATACAATCAATGCATTGTTACAATGATGAGTGTTTCATATATATAGAACATATGGTGACCATACATGAAAGGATGCATCCCTTGGATAATAATTAACTACTTATACATTATATATATTTATACTAAAATACTTTTCACTTTTTACTTTTCACATTATGAATATTGATCATAGTTACAATTTCAACACTCTCTCTTAACTAGGAAGGTATTCATAATCATCTGCAAATTGGTTGTCATATGATCAATCCCTCTTAACTAGGAAGGTATCTATCATCATCTCCAACATCAGTAGCAACCTTCCATATGATCTGGGAGAATGTCTTCTCGATGTTTCCAAACATCAACACTCCCTCTCAATGAGAGAGACATTATTCATCATGCAATTCTTGTCTCTGAAGTATACAAACTTAGCCCTAGAATCATGACACTTGTCTGTCAGTATTGGGAGATGTCTCTCTCCCACATGAACCAAGGGAAAACTCCCTCTGCTACTCTCCCTTTGAGCCAATTGACTCTCTCTGAGATCAGTCTCACTCTAGGTCCGCATGTGATAGCATATAGTATCTTGAGTCATTATTATGCCTTGTCAAATTACCATGACTAAGACAAATACCACACCAAGGTCATTCACCACAGGCACACCCCTATGAGTGAATGTTAGCCCAATGATAACTGACACATGCAAAGCACCTCAAGCACCTCGAGTCCAATTTATTCCTTCTCATGATCAAGGAAGGACTACACATGGGTCCATTTACCACAAGTACACCTTTGTGATAAATGTATCCTATATCCCTTGGTCTGCACCCCAATCTAGGAGAAGGTCCGCCTGATGCTTACTCGGGACATTCACCACAGGTACACCCCTGTGGGTTAATTTATGCCCGATGTTTCCAAACACTAGAGGAACACTAGCACATGGAGTCTTCTGTTCTTTGAAGACTATGATAGGGCCATTCTCCACTAGTCAAATCATCATGACCAATCTTGGGAAAATGTCTGCCCAATGTTGAATCATCAACAGTCCCTCTTAGTTAGGGAGGTATCTTTCCATGAAGTCTTCATCTAGTAGTCCACTGACTACTCTACAATCAACTAGTAGCACACAACTGCTATCCAGTGACACACAATCACTGCCAGTGGTACACAACCATTGTAGTAGCGCACAACTACCGTCTAGAGATACAAAATCTCTGCCAGCGGTACAAAACCACTACAATAGTATACAACTACTATCCAGAGACACACAATCTCTACCATAGTCTCACTACTACACATGTGTCTCGTATATTTCACACACTCAACTGAGTGACCCTAGTCTACAAGGACCATTATTCTTAATCTGGTCACTATCTGTGACACACGAAGAATGTTCGTCTTGTATCTCCCCACTCTAGTCACCACTGTGAACTCAAGGAGAAGGACCACTCTTCCCACTCTATTCACTACTGTGAACTGATGAAGAGTGATTTTCCTATACCATTCTCCCCACTCTGGTCACTACTATTAACTTAGGGAGAAGGACCATTCTTCCCACTCTGGTCACTGCCTATGAACTCAAGAATAATGTTCGTCCTGAACCACTGTCTCCACTCTGGTCACTAAATGTGAAATTAGAGAGAATGTTCATCCATGGTACCAAATTGGACCATTCTCTCCACTTTGGTCACTACTTGTGAGCTTAGAGAGAATGTGTGTCCATCAACACTTCCTCTTAGTGAGAGGATCAATCTCTATGAGTCCTAGCTTGTCCCTGAAGTGCACAAACTTAGCTCTAGATAGAGGCTTCGTCAGAATATTAGTTTTCTGCTCATCGATGGAGATATACTGAATCTTTATCTCTCCCTTATAGAATTTATCATGAAGGTAGTAGTACTTGATCTCTATGTTCTTTGATCTGTCATGGAACATAGGGCTCTCTGAAAAATTTACACAACTTTGATTATCACAGAATATCATGGTTGATTCCAACATTTGATCAAACAGTATAGAAACCAACTTACAGAGCCATATTTCTTCCATACAAGCATCACATGTTGTATTGTACTCTTCCTCTACAATGTTGAGTGCCACAGACTTTTGTTTCTTGCTAATCAAAGATATCATGGTTGAGCCCAAACTAAAACAAGTACCAAAGGTACTCTTTTTGTCATCCGCACTCCCTACCCAATCAGAGTTTGTATATCCCTGCAACATTACTTCTCCACTTGAGTAGTATATGATTCCATACCCAATTGTACCACATAGGTACCTCAACACATGTTTTGCAACAACCTAGTGCAATTTCCTTGGTTCACTTATGAACTGACTCAAGGCGCTCATAGAAAATCGTATATCTGACATGTTGTTCACCAGGTACATCAGGGACCCAACTAGTTGTATGTACATTGTAGGGTCCACCAAATTTGAGTTTGAAGTTGCCTCATTCTTCTTATTCAAATTTGATATCATCATGGGTGTGGCCATGGACCTGCATTCCATCATGCCATATCTCTGCAAGATCACAACTATGTACTTCCTCTGTTAGAGGAATTTCTTGCCTAGCCTCTGCCACACCTTCAATCCATTAGAGAATACTCAATATCTTGACATGAATAATGGATCATCCCAAAATAATAAATTTGGGACTAACTCCTCTAGAAGTGGATTTTCATGTACTGAGAGTATCTCCTCCACTCTCTTTGCAACTACTCCCTTTGGAGCTCTACAACTGCTCCTTCTGGGATCCTACAACTGCTCCCTCTGAGACTCATACTGTGCCTTCCACCTCCATTAGATCTATCACCCTATATGTGCTACAGTGGGTCTGACCGATTGTATCGACGATCACTGGAACTGGTTATGATATCTGGTATGATCCCATCCTGGAGGAATACTGCTCCTAGAGACCTTTTGTCTTTGAGCATCACATCTGGTAATGCATCTCCTTGACAAAATGTTGGAAGGTATTTCCCTCCATGTTTTCCTTTCTGCATGAACCAAATGGATCCCTCTTACACTAAAGCAAACCCTGCTTGTCTAGTTTGCTTCACTGGTTTCTCCCTCTTTCTGGGAGAACCCTCTTGCCACGATCCTTCTTTTCATGAATTTATTTTTCGAATATATACATTATGAATATCGACCATAGTTACAAAAATTCAACACTCCCGCTTAACTAGGGAGGTATTCATAATGGTCAATTTTACTTATCTTCTTGGCATTTATTCTGTCATATATATGGGAGAGACTTGCAATTCCATCTGGTACATGTACCCTGTCATCACCTTAATTCCTGCACTTATGACAATAATTCTCAACAAGATTTGATCATGGGTCTAAAACAGAGAATCCATAGATCCAATGTTGCTAATAGACCCAAAATCCCAAACAAGAGTGCAGAGAAAAAGGGCATCCAGGAGACCCATGAGGGAAATCAACTCTACAGGGATGAAATGTTGGGTTGTCATATTTCTACTCACATCAATGCAGCTGTGACCTAGAGCTGCTCCTGCTGCATATGGAAATTTCCGCATAGAGTGCCCAAAGATTTTATCTGTCCCATAAGCAAGAAGTTCATGAAAGGATCTCGTCATTGTTCCTTCAACAAAGAGAACATACGATCAACAACCACTCGTCTCTCTCAGGGTGGGGGCGATCAAGATAGATGACAACAACATTATTTTTCTCAAAAATGAGGTGGTACTGCCCAATCACGATATCATATGGAATATTTTTTCATGGCGTCATGAGCACACCCTGGCGCCTCCCTTCTACTTTATCTCAACTCCCATAGATAAAGAAGCCGTAATTATTTCTTTATTAGTTGGCAGGAACATCAATTGGAACAATAGAAATTATTGCAATTTCTTCATGAATTGAATAATGCAATTAACGACAAATCTGCAATACTTAAATTGAAGGAGAACTATCTATTGTTGAGTAGCTCATAGCAGGATTCCCTATGGAATCGACCTCTGATTTGTCCCAATGGTTTTAAATTTCGGTGGGAATTCTAGCTAATGTCCACAACAACAACAAGCTCGATCTCGATGATTACCAACTTAAAATGCTTGTAGTCCTTGACAAAGTATGCATGGATATTCATGATGTATCCTTTTAGGTTCTTAAACCTGCCAACCATCGATTTGGTTGCAAAGTGCATTTTGACAAATCATTCTACGTAGTATTGAAGCTTTGGGGAATAGTGGGTGCATTGGTGCATCCCTGAATTTCACAGGTATTGGATTCATTAGTGTGGCCAATGCATCGAAGGATGGATGAGGCACAATACCATCATCTATTGCAAACAATATCCTCCAGACCGAAAAGCCAACTGGACGACCAAAGTCTTCCCTCATCATTGTCTATGCCCCTTGAAGCCATGAGTCATGCAGGACTGGTGAGATGAGTATTCAATGTGTTGTAATATGCAATGCTCCCACAAGCAGAAAAATAGATAAATCTGGATGGGTGGCTAGGGAGGGGCGAATTAATATCCCCAGAAGCTGAAGAGATTGTGGTTATGAGGTGTTTTTGAGCTGATTAAATACCTCAACATGAACGACATAGGGCGTCAACAGATTGTGAGAGTGACTAGCATCATTGGTTATAATCATTTTCTATCTCTCTACTCTTCTCTTTCACAGAACATATTTCCTCTCTTGCTTCCTCAAAATCAAACGAGTAGCCAATTCAACTAGCATTCACGTAATCTTGGTTTCCATTTCCTTTTCATTTACTTGGGCCCTTATGTGAGGGAGTCAAGCCCAATCCTACTCTAATACCATATTGATTTTTATATAAGATGATATACAATCGATGCATTATTACAATGATGAGTGTTTCATATATATAGAACATATGGTGACCATCCATGAAAGGTTGTGTCCCTTGGATAATAAATAAATACTTATTTATTATATATATTTATACTAAAGTACTTTTCACTTTTTACTTTTCACATTTTGAATATCGACCATAGTTACAATTTCAACACAGATTTCCAACTCTTGCCCCATATATCCTTCATTGATTCCGAGACAAAGATCCACTGTGTATTTGTTCGTGGCTATGGTATTTGTTTGACATGGATCCACTATGTATCTTTGTGGCCATGATCGCTGATATATATACATTCTACATGGATTCACATTTTACTTGATTGGCAACCATGCTTATCATCACACCCGAGCATGGGTATGCTCGCCTCGGGAATTGAGTTGTTCTGACTTGTTTCTGTGTTAGTTGTTGTCCTTAGATTGGATTCTGGTGACCTTCAACCTTGGCTAACTGATCTTGAAGACTTGTAATGTATTTCAGTGATCAATTCCTCTTTTGACCTTACACATTAGGGGGAATCTTTTATAGCATCACATGGCACCTATTAAGCATTGATGATCTTTTTGGCCTTATCCCTATCCTCCTTACAAAAAATTATTCCCCATAATTCCTTGAGTGTTTCTAAAAAACAATATTTTGAAGGATGTATGCACCTTCACAACTATGCAACCCACATACACACAGGCTACTTAAGGTACACTCACGTACATGGTAATAAATGTTCAAAAAAATATAGTTATGAAAAATTAATGATGAGTTATGGGATCGGTTAGTTTCCTAACTCCTTTTTTCCATACTAAATTGTCTCTAACCAACTAGAGACCACACAAAAGGAACATTTGATCACGGATAAAGGTAATGATACTTTTCACATTCAAGCAAACACTTATCTGTCTATCCCCACTGAGTCTGTAAGCCCATTATATCCATGTCGATGTTGGTTTCTTGACTTGGAAACCCTTTTTTCTAGTTTCCATATGATCACCAACTTATCTTGCTAAGAGTTTCCCTTTGTACACTCTTTGGGCCTGCGGTGACTTTAGTGTCAAGATCATCCTTATAGTAGGAGCCAGGGTGGAAGAATCTAGGATCTCTTTCGACAAGGAAATGCCACATCGGATGGGTAAAAGTTGTAAATACCTTGTTGTTGTTCATTAATAATACATAAAACTCTTTCCTTCGAAGTATATTGTTTTATTATTGTTCACATTTGCAATGCTTTTGTATACATTTCAATAAAATACTAATTGCTTCGATCTTTTCTGTTATTTTTCATAGAACCAACAGGTAGTATACTACCTCTCTATATAGATATACTTGTTCAAGGTTCTTCTAGGTTGCAAAGAGACCATTGGGAAGTAGTGAAAGGACTCCGTCTATCGGGAATGACACCGAACGTTGGGATCCTAGTGAGTTAACTTTCCTCTTTTTTCCAATAGTTAGTTATTTCTTTGAAATTCAATTATTATATCTTAGTTTGGTATTCTATTTGAAATGCACTTTCTATATGGTCAATGGTACGCTGTAGTAAGCCCACTACTGTAGGGTATTTTCCCTAAAAGCAAAATGAAAATGGAAATTGTTGCTATATCAAATCAAGGAGTGTCAACTCCGAGGAATGTTGAAAATTGGGGAATAAAGAATGTTGAAAATCAAGGAGTTGGTGGGAGAATACTCCAAGGTGTCATCCCCAATGTAATAAATGATCTATCTACAACTCAAGAAACAAAACAAAGAATGGAAATAGATCATATGAATAGAACAATTCAACAAATGCAGAATGAGCTAACAAGATTGAGAAGAGGTGAAAATTTCATCTCCAAGAACCAAAATACAAGAGTTTCTATCCAGGAACAAAGAAGAAATCATGTCCAAGAACAAATAATGAGAAATTAAAGAGATGATAGGAATGAAGAGCATGGTCCAAGAGCACCTAGAATTCCAAACTCTTAATGCTGTCATTTTAGAAGAAGTTTTTGAAGAAGAAAATTTTGAGAATTATGATCAAGAGACTGAAATCATTCTGCAAGATACTAGATATAATAAATATGCAGAAAAGAAATAAAATGCTAGAAATGGCAGAATAGCAGCAATATATCCAGCATAATCTCCACAATAACACATAAATGATATAAGAACAACAACAAAAATAGCACTTTGATTCAGAAAGCAATGTTCACAGGCCTCTTCGAGGGGGAAACCTCCAATTGAGAAATGCTCTATTACAATAATCTCCAAGCTAGAGTTTTCATACCCTTGACCCTTATTTATACTAAATATGTCTATCAAGAGAAGCATCTAGAGGAAGATCCTTCTAGAAGTGGAAGCTTCTTTTAGGTCTTCTTACATCCTCCTTATTCTATTTTATTGAAATGCCTTATTAATATTGACCCTTATTACATCCGAATATATTAATCTACCTATGTGTGGGTTAGGACCCTAACATGTCCGCCCCCTTAAAAACAACCTTGTCCTCAAGGCTTGAGATGAGGAAACTGCTGCAGAATGGTAGTTGGTTCCCAAGTGGCATCTGCTAGATTTGTATCTTTCCATTGGGCTAGCACTTCCTTAATGGTTCTCTGATGCAGGCGACGCTCACGCTGGTCCAAAACTGCTTCTGGTTGTAGCCAAATGGATCCTTCTTCAGCTAACGCGAGAAGGTTGGTTTGAATTTGGCACCTAGTTCCAATCACCTTCATTAAGCATGAAACATGGAAAATTGGATGTAGCTTCGACTGACTGGGTAGAGATAACTGATATGCGACTTGTCCCACATGCTTCAGAACTGTATAAGGACCATAAAATTTGGGTGCTAGCTTCTGAAAATGCTCGGCCTTGAGGGAAGTTTTCTTGTATGGTTGCAGTCGCAGAAACACCTGATCCCCTTTTGCAAATTGACGTTCAGAGCGACCTTGATCTACTTGTTGCTTCATGCGATTTTGTGCCATGACCAAGTTCTGTTTAAGGGTACAAAGAATATCCTCTCGAACTGTAAGTGTTTGGTCAATCGCCTGGACCTTTGAGGTAACCGATAAGTATGAGAGAACTGAAGGTGGCTTATGTCCATATACCACTTCAAAAGGAGTCATGCGAGTAGTTGTATGGTAGGAAGTGTTGTACCACCATTCGGCTAGGGGTAGCCATTGAGCCCACTGATGTTGTTTTTCAGAAGAAAAACACCTCAGATATGTTTCCAAACACTTGTTGACAACTTCCGTTTGGCCATCAGTTTGGGGATGATAAGATGTGCTGAGATGCAATTGGGTGCCCTGGAGCTTAAACAATTCTTGCCAAAAATTGCTTGTGAAAGTTGGGTCACGATCAGAAACAATAGAGTGCGGCATGCCATGAAGCTTGAAGACTTGGTACATGAAAAGTTGAGCCACCGTGGATGCAGTAAATGGGTGTTGAAGAGAACAGAAATGAGAATACTTGGAAAGGTGATCCACAACCACCATTATGACTGATTTATTCCCTGATTTGGGTAAGCCAGTAATAAAGTCCATAGAGATATCCTTCCAAATAGCCGGTGGAATCGGAAGCAGTTGTACTGTGCCTGAAGATTTGACTATTTCTCCCTTGTTGCGTTGACACACCTCACATTCAACTACAAAATTATGGATGTCCTGTTTCATACCATCCCAGAAAAAAGAACGTTTGACTCTGTCATATGTTTTGGTGAACCCCGAGTGCCCCGCTGTGGGTGTAGCATGAAGCTTAGAAAGTACTATGGATTTAAGCTTTGATTGTTTAATTAAATACAAACGGCCTTTGTATCGAAGCTCATCCTGGAGCCAAGAGTACCCTGGGGGAGCCGAAGCCTTGGTCTGCAATTCCTAGATCATATGCAAACTTTTGGGATCTTGAAGCCATTCCTGGCACACAGCTTGGAGCCAATTGGGTACAATGAAGGAAAGAGAAAAAAGGGATCCTTCTTATTCATATTTTTGGGATAGTTCATCCACCACCACATTCTCTTTTCCCTTCTTGTAAATGATCTCATAATCATAACCAAAGAGCTTAGTCACCCATTTTTGTTTCTCCTGGGAGGAAATGCGGTGTTCCAAAAAGTACTTGAGGCTTTGATGGTCGGTCTTGATTTGGAAGCGTTGCCCCAAGAGATAAGGGAGCCATAGCTCAATGGCATGCAGAATAGCCAACATTTACTTTTCATAAATGGGTTTGCCCAGATTCCTTTCAGACAACTGCTTGCTAGTGAAGGCCAAAGGTCGACCCTCTTGCATAAGGAAGCGTCGATTCCTTTCCCTGAGGCATCACATTCCAACACAAAGGTCTTTGTGAAATTAGGAAGGGCCAGAACTGGAGTGGTGCACATGGTCATCTTCAAGGTTTGAAAAGCTTCAGTAGCGGCTGGAGTCCAAGTGAAAGAGTTATTTTTGAGGAGAGAAGTGAGAGGTGCTGCAATCTTTCCGTAGTTCTTAACAAACTTGTGATAATACCCTGTTAAGCCCAGAAATCCACACAAGATTTTGAGAGTATTTGGGTGTGGCCAATATTGCATAGCTTCAATCTTTTTTGGATCCACCCTGATGCCATCCTTTCCAACCAGATGACCCAAGTATTCTACTTCTGAGGCACCAAAAGCACATTTAGACTGTTTCAGGAAAAGTTGGTGCTGGGAGGGGAGATGGAGAACTTGATCCACATGAGTAAGATGGTCGGTCCAGGTTTTTCTATAGATGAGGATATCATCAAAGAAAACTAAGACAAAATGACGGAGAAAGGGACGAAAGACATGATTCATGAGGCTTTGAAAGGTGGAGGGGGAATTACACAAGCCAAAGGGCATGACCAAAAACTCATAGTGGCCCTCATGAGTGCGAAAGGTCATCTTGGGAATGTCTGTCTCTTTCATACATATCTGATGATAGACCGAGTGAAGATCAAGTTAAGTAAAGAATTGGGCGCCACTCAATTCATCCAGGAGGTCATCAATGACAGGAATGGGGAATTTGTCTTTAATGGTCAGTTTGCTGAGGGCACAGAAGTCAGGACACATTCTCCAAGAACCTTCCTTCTTCAGGACCATGACTACAAGAGAAGAGTAAGGGCTCATACTAGGGTGGATAACGCCTGCATTAAGGAGTTCCTGGACCATTTTCTCATATTCATTTTTTTGTGAGAAGGGGTGGCGATATGGACGGATATTGGGAGGAAGGATTACGGGTACAAGGGGAATGGAATGATCATAAACACCATGGGAAGGAGGGAGGCCTTGGGGAGTGGAAAATACCATTTGATGTTTAGAAAGGAGAGCCTGGAGGTCATGTGACACCGGGGGTGTTTCTGTTGCTTGAATGGCATGGAGTTGGGCAATGACACCGGAATGACCTTTTTTGAGCAGCTTTTCCATGCGATGGGAACTAATGACCTCAGGTGAACCAACAGTGATGCCTTGGAATTTATATTGGTGGCCTTCCTGGTCGAATTGGATGGTTAATGCCTTAAAATCCATGAGAATGGGACCCAAATTTATTATCCAGTTTGAACCCAACACTATGTCACAACCACCCATGTCGATAGAAAACATATGGGATTTTAGGTGGTAGTCACCGATTTGGAGACACACATTTTCATAGTGCCCTCCACATTTCATGGAACCACCATTGGCAATCATGATTTGGAAATTGTTGATAGCATGGATGTAGCAATGAGTTTCTTGGGCAATGCAGCGATGAATAAAATTATGGGTGCTTCCACTATCAACCAGAATGATGACCTTCCGATGCTTGATGTAATCGATTAACTTGAGGGTTTGGGGATTGGAAAAGCCAGTGAGAGCATTGAGGGAAATGACAGGTTCTACTTCGGGAGGGTCTGAGGGAGGGGTTATGTCAGTGATTTCAGGTGACTCAAACACAAGGGGAGTTTCAACATCCTATTCTGAAATTTCCTAAGAGATGGCCATAAAAAGATTTTGTTCCTTACACTTGTGGCCTGGGAAATATTTTTCATCACAATTATAACAAAGGCCTTTGAGTTGGCATTCATCCATTTCAACCCTGGTCAATTTTTGGATTTTTAATGGGGCGGAGGGAGTAGTGGGAGTGACTGGTTTAGGGTGAGGGATAAAGGAGGGTTTTCATTTTTGAGATGATACAACCTGTTGTTCTTCTTTAGCTCTTTAGTAGCCTCCACCCAAGTCGAGGGTCGAGCCATGAGGACATGGGCCCGAATCTCCTCCTTGAGGCCACTAATAAAACACTCTCGAAAGAAAGCATCAGTCATGCCCTCTGTTCAAAAAGCCAGGCATTCAAAGGAAACTATGAATTCTTCTACTGTTCCAGATTGTTTCAACTTTTTCAAATGGCCCAAATGGTTGGTGTTTGTGTCAACACGTTCATAAAGCTCAGTCACAAATTGGGTCCAAGCAATGTACCCTTGACGGGAAGTTTTTCTCCATTGCCACCATTGCCAACGTTCTTGATCGAGATGGAGAACACCATATTGGAGTTTGGCCAAGTCATTTGTAATGCCATATAAAGAGAAATAGTGTTCCATTTGGGTTACCCAACCAGTGGGGTCCGAGCCATCAAATTTGGTCACGTCCACCCATGGAAGGCGTATGCCATGTTGAAAGTGATGGGACTGAAAGGTATGGGAATGGAAGGAAGTTTCGCCTTCACTCTTTGGAGGTGCTTCAGAGAAATGGTCATCTGTAGGGATCTTCAGTTTGGTGCAGAGTGATGCAAAGATAGATTCAAGCTGGGTGGTCAGTTCTTGTTTGACTTCCTCCATTGAGGACTGCATGGTTGTATTTATGGTAGCATTGATGGACGAATCGATGGAGGAAACAATAGCACTGAGTTGTTTCACTTCTTTTTGGGTTTCTAGGAAACCATATTGCATGGTGTTGAAGCGAGCTTCCAGGTCTTGGCTATGGGTATGGGCCATGAGGATGGGTGAACTAAAAAGGGGCCGGCGGGGTCAAAAAATTTGTCGAAAAATGATATGGATGAATGTGATAAGGGCGGAGAGATGAATCCAATGGAATAGGTCTCAAATAATGGTAAAACAATTTCCATAATTTTTTTTTTTTTTACACCTGCAGAGTTATACTCCGGTCTGAAGAATACTGCAGTGATGAAATCCCCAAATGATTAACCAGAAAGAGATGTGTATTTACTTGGCAATCCGAACACAGTTACACGACAATAGATCTGGTCTGTTTTTAATTTGTTTATGTTTCTATCCCCCAAGGGTTAGGTATTCAAGGGTTCTATAAATAAGGGTTTGCCTTGTGCTATAACTCTTTGATATACATGCAGGGTCCAACAGTAGTACTCAGCCCAATATCTCAGAGCACTAACTGAGGAGGATAGACCATACCCTTAGCCGTACTACCCGACTACCCAGGTACTAGAGAGTATCTTCCCGAGTGATGTTCTCAGTGACACTATAACAGTCCGACAGCCGATAGGTTTATCTAAAGAGGGCTTAAGGAAATCTAGGCCGATCCGTACATAGGTGCTATCTGATGCGCTACCACTCGAAGGGGTACCAACAAGGGTTACAAGGGTGGCCAACAGATGTGCGCTTAAAAACCACTTGTATTTCCTGCATGTATGAATCCCTCAACCGCGGGTTTATGCGCGTAATGACAGATCTTTGTGGTTTAAAGACGTCAGAATACGTCTCTACCCTGAAAAAAAAAATTCCCACAATTTTTGTCAAGGAAAGTGCTCTGATACCACTTGCAAGATACCGGATATAATAAATATGCAGAACATAAATAAAATGCTAGAAATGGCAGAATAACAGTAATATATCCAGCATAATCTCCACAATAACACATAAATGATATAAGAACAACAATAGAAATAACACTTTGATTCAGAAAGAAATGTTCACAGGCCTCTTCGAGGGGGCAACCTCCAATCGAGCAACACTCTGCTACAATAATCTCCAAGCTAGGGTTTTCATATCCTCGACCCTTATTTATACTAAATATGTCTATCAAGAGAAGCATCTAGAGGAAGATCCTTCTAGAAGTGGAAGCTTCTATTAGGTCTTCTTACATCCGCCTTATTCTGTTTTATTGAAAGGCCTTATTAATATTGACCTTTATTACATCCGAATATATTAATCTACCTATGTGCCGGTTAGGACCCTAACACATTCAATATGAAAGTCTTGAATAAGTACAAACAAATGAAGGAGAATTATCCTTTTATATTTTTAATGAACAATAAGAGCCTCACATTCTCTAGGAAAACGTTGTGCAAACAAGAGAATAATAAAAAATAAATTCAGAACAAAAGAGGTCATCAAAAAAGCGAAGGAAAAATAAAAGACAAAGACAACTGTTGCAGAAACAACACATCACCAAACAATTCCAAGTCAAGCAAAAAATCCACAATAGATGACCTATAATGTGGTTGATGATTTGACCAAGTTGAGAATAAATCTACCCTTTATGGAAGTAGTAAAAATTCCACAGCAAAGAGAAAGCATTTTAAAGATCCTTGATGAACCAACCACGAGAATAGAAGCTGTAGTAACAAATTCAAAGCCACAAAAAAATATTACACCAGCCAAGCTAAGGGGAAAAGTTCCATTGTTTTATATAACAATATAAAATCATGATGTAGTATTGCATAATTTTTCGGTTAATAGCGGGGAAACCAATAACATTATTCCCCTATCAATCATGGAGTCACTCATAATGGGATTCACCAAGTATTATGATACTGGAGAGAGTATTTACACCATTGATTCAAGAAATGTTCCACCATATGGCAAGATTAAATATTTATATGACTGGATAACTGAAATGCCACATATCACAACCGTATCTACCATCATAGTGGTGGACTTGCCTCCTTCATACAAAATTTTCCAAGGAAGAGATTGGTCTTCAATGATTGTAGGTTACATCATGAATGACATAAGCTAGATGATGATACCCAATAAAGATGGAATAATGTCCATAGTTCTAAGATAAACAAGAAATCACGTGTCTTTTAGGAAAAAAGAAAATGAAATGATGGAAAGTTACATTGATGCATGGATTAGAAATTATCCTATCCTTATTCCAAAGAAAATCATCCCTCCAGAGAAGAAAGAGGATAATTATTTTCAAGGATTTTGGAATATGTCCTTCGATGGTGCATGCTTTAAATATGGAAGTGGAGTAGGATTTTTTTTTAAGAGTCCAAAGTCAATCATATACCCCTTTTGGAATATGTCCTTCGATGGTGCATGCTTTAAATATGGAAGTGGAGTAGGAATTTTTTTTAAGAGTCCAAAGTCAATCATATACCCACATGCCATCAGAATTGAATTTCCATGCACAAATAATGAGGCTGAATATGAAGCACTGATACAAGGGATGAATCTAGCATTGCAAATGAAAGTTGAAAATTTGATAGTAACTGGTGATTCTGAGCTGGTTATAAATTATATTAGGAAGAAATACAAGATAAAGAAATAAAATATCAAATATTATGCAAAAAGAGTAAATGATCTTGTGGAATCTTTCAATTCATTTAATATCTCTTTCATCCCTAGAGAGAAAAACCAAAAGGCTGACTCATTGGTGGTCACTGCTTCTTTATTCAATCCAGATGATCTTAAAAGTCAACATACATTCAATGTAAAGAGAATTTTCATACCATCAGTACCTGACAATCAAGATTACCTACAAGTTTTTCAAAATGATTAACAATTGGCAGATTTTCTTGCCGAATCAAGTGCTTTCTCTAAAATCTTGGATGATCAAAATCATGTATTTGTCTCGAAAGAATGTATTGGGTTTGAATCCCTGTTTACAAGAGATGATCAAACAAAACTTCAGGGAAAAAAGGAGGATACATCTGTAAGGAAGGTGCAAGAGACACATAAAATAAACATTGGCACTCATGACTTTCCCAAGTATGTGAATATAGGAACCAACTGCACACAACAAGAAATTAATCAATATGTTTCCCTATTTAAATAATTTTATCATATTTTCGCTTGGAATTATGATTATTTAAAGGAATACAACAAGTCCATATTTCAACATATCATTCCTCTAAAAGAAGGAACAAATCTTGTCAAGCAGAAGTTGAGAATGATAAATCCAAAACTGAAGGCTTTGGTAAATATTGAAATGGACAAATTAAAAAAGGATGGAATAATTATTCCTATAAGACATTCAGAGTGGCTATCAAATCCAGTGATAGTTAGAAATAAGAGTGGAGAAATTTGCCTTTGCGTTGATTTCAGAGATTTAAATAGAGAAAACATAAAAGACAATTATCCACTCCTAAACATGGAGATGTTGCTACAACAAATGACTGGTTCAGCCTTGATGTCCATGCTATATGGTTTTTCTGGATACAACCAAGTGTTGGTTGCTGAAGAAGACATACCAAAAACCACTTTTGTCACACCTTGGGAAACCTATGCATATGTTTGCATGCCTTTCAAACTAAAGAATGATGGAGCCACATTTCAAAGAGTGATGGATCGTGCATTTCAATATTTAATTGGAAAATGTATGGTTGGCTATTAGGATGACTTGACCATTCATTCAAATATTAGAGAAGAACATATCAAACATTTGAGAGTAGTTTTTGATGACTAAATATTATATGGCATATGTTTGAATCCAAAGAAATAAACTTTTGGGGAACATAGTAAGTAAGGAGGAGATCTATGTCGATCCATAAATAATCAAGGTAATCAATGAATTGAATCCCACGACATCTAGAAAAGGAGTCCAATATTTCTTTGGTAAGATAAAATTTGTTCAGAGATTCATACCATATTATGAAAACATTGTAAAGCCCATTAATCTGTTGTTGAAAAAAGATCAGAAGTTTGAATGGACCCAAGAAATTTAGACAACATTCACCAGCATCAAGCATGAGATCACCATTTCCCCAAGGATTGTTAGTCCTAATTTTGATCAATATTTTATAATATATTCTTTTTCTTCAGATGAAATCATTGCCTCAATACTTACACAAATAAATCTCAAAGGAAAAGAATTACCAATAAGTTTCATGAGTAAGACTCCACATGATTATGAATTGAAATATTCAGAGATAGAGAACCAAGCTCTCTCCTTGGTCAAATCAATGGCACATTTTAGGACTTATATTCTTTCATCTCATGTGATATCATATGTCCTGACCTCTCTAGTGAAAATGTTGCTAAATCAACAGTTGAGAGAAGAAAAATGGGAAAACTAGCTTGCAAAGATTCAATAATATCACATTGAGATCAAGCCATTAAAAATAGTCGAAGGACAAGGGCTATGTAAACTACTGATAGAGATTGACGCATTAAATGGGGATATATATATTTCAATAGGGTCTTCATCATCCACATCAAAATGGTACAATGATATCATCTTTTATCTGAAATCTGGTGCATTTCCATATCTCATGTCTCCGAAAGAAAGAAGGGCACTGAAAATGAAAGAAATTCAATATGTGTTGGTGGATGAAATCTTGTTTCGCATAAATTTTGATGGAATTTTGTTAATATGTATTGATTCAACAAATGATCAAAAGGTGCTTCAAAAATTTCATGAAGGGGTATGTCGTGGACATTTTGCACCTATGACTACTACACACAAAAATATGAGAGTTGGCTACTATTGGCCTATTATTTTCAATGACTCATATGCAATGATTCATAAATGCATCTCTTGCCAAACATTTTCAAGTAAAGTGAAAAGAGAAGCAATGCAATTGCAACCTATAATAATTGAGATTTTTTTACACAATGGGGGTTAGATGTCATCGAACCAATTAATTCAAAGTTCAATATGGTCACTCTTGTATTCTCAATGTAACTGATTATTTCACTAAGTGGAAAGAGGCTAAAACTCTAAAAAACATGATTAAGAAGAGCTCATCAACTTCCTCAAATAAAATATCTTATCAAGGTTCGAAGTTCCGAAAAGTTCATAACCAACAACGAGTCAATTTTCATTGGATTAAAATTCACCAAATGTTTTGGGGAATTTGGTATCATCATAGGGCAATAATCAAACTATTATCCCCAAGGAAATGGTTTGGCAGAGTCACAAACATTGATCCAAATCCTCAAAGAGACAATTGCAGTGAACCAAATAAATTGACATAGAAAATTAATTGATGCATTGTGGGCTAGTAGACCGATGCAAAAAGATAGCACTGGATCATCACCATATATATTGGTATATGGGAAAGAATCCAAAATGCCAATTCATATTGAATTAAATGCTCTAACATATGTTGTGAACTCTGAAGATATAGAAGAATATTCTCCCCTACAAAAAAGGTATATTTAATTAATGCAATTGGAAGAACAAAGAAATGAAGCATTGAGGAAAATGACTCAAAGACAACAGATTGTCAAGAAACATTTTGATCAAGGTACATAATTTTTTTTTTTTCAAAAAGGGAAGTTGATCTTATTGTGGAATAAGGCCAAGGAAAAACCGTCTCTCCACACAAAGATTGAAGCATTGTGGATTGGTCCATATATCATTGAAAAAATTCCCAGATACAATTCTTATATTCTCAAATATATGAAAGGGATGGTGCATATGTTTCCAGTCAATGGGAAACATCTCAAAAAATTATTCTCTTGAACATTCTTCTAGTCTCAACCTGTACATATATTTTTCTTTTGTTTGTCCATATTTTTTGAAATCATCATTTTATTTTCTTTCTTCGACTCCCTGCTCAATGGTCAAGATTCTGGATTCTTGATAACCCACAAGGGGATATCCTCACACAGTTGGAGCCATTTGTTGACCCATATATGAGCTAAGTCTCTCACAAGTCTTCCATTGTATATTTCCCACACTTAGAATATTTTTCATTTTATCGTGGTTCTTTAAGACATTTTCATCCTTGTACGAAGTTCCACTTTATCCAAATTGCATCATTGTATTCTATTGTATACATTAGGAACCCACACTTAGATTATATTTTTTTATCTTGTGGGTTCACAACTTACCTATTTTCAAAGCACAAAGTTTTGCGGTCTTCAGAGTGCACCATCTTGTTCCATCATCACCATTTCATACTAACACTTAGAATTTTTACCATGGGTCAAAAGGATTTCTTAATTTCATTCTCTATCTCCGCAACCTATAAGTCCAACTGATCCTTTATACTTAGTGTAATTTCAAATTTTTTCTACCTCTATGATTTTCCATGACTTAACCAAAATCTTGAAATTCCACTATGGGTCTGCGGGATCACATTGATCCCATTTGTTAGTTGCACTTACCCCCTATCTTGATTGAGCTCTCATACTTAGCCATTTTTACAATATTTCACCATGTGACTATGGGTCCACGGGTTTGCGATCACTTTATCTTCTATTGCACTTACCCCCGATCCTCTGCTGCTTCGCAGTAAATTCTCCTTTCATCTTGTCACATTCTCCAATGAATGTTCAATGTGAATCTTACGGATATAACAAATAGTTAATTTTAAAAATGTCGTGATTGATGTTGTGGTTCCCTATATTATCATCCATTAATGCTAATATTATTTCTCATTAACAATTCTTCGAACCAAGGACTTTAAAGTACTATATAGTAAATGGGACTACTTTGATAACAATGTTTTGAAAAAAGGAATTTCACAATATTCCACCAAATTCACTTAGTATGACAACCAAAACGAGAGAGAAGTTTTGTGGAGATACACTCAATACTTTCGGATGAGAGGATCAACAATTTTAGTGGTCAAGAGCCTACAAGTATTATTCAACATTGCTGCTCCCAGAGAGAAATTCTAATTAGATTTGGACATCTGGGATTTCTTTAGTAGGTTGTGTCCCTAAAGTATTTGACTGCAAATAACATGTTTCTTGGTGTATATAGAATTTTGATAAAAACCAATGGATAATTGAGCTTTAGGGTGAATCACCAATTCCTTTAAGTCCTTCTATTTTTAGAAGAATGATCACACTTCTTGAACCAACAATTACCTTTAAAGGAGATGAATCTAAAGAGTTCTTCAATGGGAAAAATGGTGGACTTGAGCTCTTGCAAGAGTATATTGAGTATCTTACCATAATTCCAGAGGACTTAACAACTATCCATGTTAATTCACTAAGGTATCCTTACCAAGAAATGGCATGGATTTTTTCTAGGGTCATGGGATAATAATCAACTGCTACAAATCCTCAACTGGCTATGTACATATTATACTTCTCCATTCATGAAAAAACAATTTTCGATTAGGTGAAGATTATTTCTGGTGAACTATCTTTTCAATTGTCAAATTTTAGAAACAACAATAAATTATGTATGTCTTCGTATTTAATCTTTGTTGTCACATACTGTCATGTTTTTAAACACTGCATTTACCAAAATATGTCAATTGCAAAATTGATCTAGTTCACAGATGGTACCATGCCTTATGGAAATAGAAGGATATGTACCATTTCTGCAAAGTATATAATTCATTTGTTTCTCCTTTCAAGAAGCTGGTTTTTGGGTCTAGTACCTCAAGATTGTCCCTAAAAGAGACAATGTTTATGGAAACAAGAGGAAATTTTGAGTCTATGGAACAATTTAGTGTCATATGGGTTTATTTCTCTAAAGAAAAACCATCATACCTTCCATACTATGTGTCAGATAAAATGTTTGTAGCAGAGTTTTGAAGACAATATAGATTTTGGGCTCATTTATTCCTAGAAAAAAGGAAGAGGCAATTTATCCCTCTTCCTTTGAATATTAGAGAAGTTTTATTGAAAATAATTACACATATTGATGAGTTTTCTCTTCAATTCGATCAATTTAACTTGAAGTTAGAAGATGAAGTCAAAGGGTTTGACCCTTGTTAGAAATTCATGAATCATATGACTTCTGTGGGGTATAGTGTTGCATTTTCAAATACCTTTTTATTTGAAGTATACGAAGATGATAACCAAATTCTCCGGGATCTTCCCATTGAAAGGAATCAAGAAGATATTGAAAATGTGGTCAATACCACTGCATTACATCGACAACATGGAAAGGTTGTAAATGAAATAACTACATGACCTCACAATATTTAACAAAAAGAGGCTCATCAAAACAAAGAACCCAACCTATGGGTGAAGAATAGAAGAAATCCGTAATTTATAACTCCGATGATGGAGGCAACCCTAACCCTCCTAGGGAAATTTTGGAGCGACCTCATTAAATTCCAGTCACTAAGAGAAAAATACAAACAAATCAACAAGAGGAAAATGAGGTGAAACCTGAAGATGAAATCGTCCTTGAAAACATGGATCTTTATGCCAATATCGAAGATATAGAATTTCTCGACGAGGAGAAAAGAGTGCAAGAAAGTAGAGAAGTTGTTGTAGAACTGGTAACTCAAGAACCGATTTTATTTGAAGATGAATCCATTACTATACACAATGCTCTATTTGATAAAATTTCAAGGCAATTAGTATTTGAGAAAACTAATGTAAGAAATAAAAAAGATCAAGGAAATTAAATGGAGTTCCACCATCAAAGATTGTACAAATCCACGGAGCTACAGGAGAAGCTCTCAAAATGTTTGTTGGTGAGATGGAAAGTGAAAATGTTATTCTCAAGGATATAATTAAATAATTGGAGATTGCCTTAATGCCTATGCCCATATTTGCAAGCCCAAACACTACAATGCAGCCATGGAAGACTCTTGACAGAACAACAGAGTCTAGTTCAAAGTTAAGAGGGACAACAAGCTTACTTGCTGCAGTTAGCAGGTACGTTGGTGAGAACATAAAGAAAATAATGTCTCTCATTCTTGAAGCATGGGAACTTGTGAATAACTTTGTTTCTTTGGGTTCTAGAATTACAAATATGAGGCAATACCTTCAAGCAGATATAGAAAATGATGAGGTGTTCTATAAAGATGTTGTTACTACATTTGTTTTAAATGTTTCGAGTATGAGTGAACTAAAAATAAAGGAAGAGGATTTACCATCCCCCACTCATATAAAACAATTAAAATCACGTCGGATTAAGAGGATAAAGACTTTGAAAGAAATATTACAAGATTGTGACACTTTAAGTGTAAAAAAATGGGAGTCATATTTAAAATTGATTGAGTTAGACTTGGCAGGAACCCAAGAGAGGTTCAAGACCCAAAATTACTATTGAATTCTATTTTTATGACAAAAGAGCAGTTTGAAGAACACCTAAAGATATTGAAAGGTGTATCGAGAGAAAAAATTAATAGTTTGACCGAGTATATAGAGCAAGAAGTGGAAAGTTGGTTAGTAAGTTATGTTAATAAAAAATAATATATTGAAGATAATTTACACCAACTTTTGATTGATTTTAGAGAATTGGAAGGTACATTATTTGATATTAGAGTAAGACATGAGTTAACTGTCACACCTATGAGGGATTACATTGAAAAATGATTAAATAAATATTTAATCAAAATAATCGTAGAAGATCAAGCAGAGGTGGTTGGTACTAGTCATGTAACTGCAACAAAAGTGAATACAAAAGGAACATGGTAATAAAATAGAACATAGAGAGAACACCCATCACAATGAGTAGATTGATCATATCCTTCATAAATTCTTTATTCATTTTCTCTTCTCTTTCATAAATCATCCAGTTCTGTTTTGTCTTGTCATTCTCAAGAAGACATAACCATTTTTTTTATCTTTTCTCTTTTCTTATTTTTAGGTCCATCCATGTTCTACTTTCATTTTATGGTCCACCAGATCCCAATCCCAGTCCGTTTGGACAAATGCATTTTATTTTCAGACTATTAAAGACTATTATTATTTTTTGAAAATCCCAGAGAGCTATTTCAGGGTTAAACTTTAATGATATCTTGAACTTTGAGTTTTGAGAATAATATATTTAAAGTTTTCCTACCATATTCTCTTTTATGTTGAATGAAAAAATCTTTTAAAGTTCTCTCAATTGTGGGCCTTTATCTTTCTTTCCCTTGAATGTGATTGAAATTATGATACTGTGATGGATGTGAGAATCATATCATTTTTCCTGTAATTGTTATTTATTTCTGTATAATATTTCTCAATATATCATATTTTAATATGTCAATATTCCTCGTCCTCTTCTCATGAATTCTTTTGTGAAAGTATATTATTTTTCAATTTGTGATATTTTACATTTTCATTGAGTGACAAAGATTTGGATTTGCCATTAAGTATTCTTCTATTTTAATATTTGCAGTTCGGAGATATTCAATATTTATCCTTAAGAAAATAAAGGGTAGTTCCACCTCTATAAAAACACAGGGGGGAATTGTTATCCACGTGAGGTTGATGTTTGGACCATAACTGATCTAAACATCAACAAGGACATAATGTTATAACTAGGGTTTGTAGTGGACTACCCTAGTTCTATTCTTGTAGGTTAAAAGTCTAAGGTTTGTAGTGGACTACCCTAGTTCTATTCTTGTAGGTTAAAGTTCTAAGGTTTGTAGTGGACTACCCTAGTGTTTTACAAAAATCCATCTTGATCTCTTACTAAAGGTTCTTAGAAGACATAGAATGACCTCTTAGGGTTTGTAGTGGACTACCTTGACTTGCCATCCTAAAGTATTAATACCTAGGGTTTCTAGTGGACGACACTAAGGTTTAGTTCTTAAGTCTCTTTCTTGCCTTTTCTCTCCAAGAAAGTGCATCATTTGACTCCATATACCCAAAGAAGCTAGATGACACTAGTCTTTTTTCTCTTGCAAGTGACCTTAAACCCTATTTTGTCTCTCATTTGATGTTTTTTGGTTAGATTCACTAGAAAATTTGGGTCATTTTGCAATGACTATTTCAATGCTCTTGCGACGTTATGTCGTGGATATTGCGACGAATCTTGGGTCTCCCAAACGTCTCTTCACGTGACGTGGCACATGAGATGAAACTGAATTAACATCGCAAGAGTGATGACACTAGGGAGTTGTCACAATTGCGACAAAGAAGAAATACCATCACCAGAACGACTAAGTAGCGAAATTGTCGAAAGAGTGACAAAATATGGAAATTGTCGCAAGCATGACTAGCAATGAAAATCGTCGCAAATGAGACAATGTAGAGATATCGTCGCAAGAGAGAAAATAAAGGGAGATCATCGCACGCCCGACAATATAGGCAGATTGTCACAAGATCGACAAGTGTAATAAAGTTTGCGATGAATCAACTTTCAAAGGGGTCATCGCAAGAGCGATGAAAACCGGGTATATTGCGACGAAATTGCAATACAATTTTTCATGATTTGTATAGCAAGTTAATCGAAAGATTTCTATGGGGTCGTCACAATTGCGATGACAACAATTTATTTAAAAAATAAAATAAAATTTGATTTTTGAGCAAAACAAATAAAATTTGATTTTTGAGCCAATTATACAAGGTGTTACGATTGCACACTAAAGAGGTCATCCAAGTGAATTTTGTTGCATTGATAGAGTGTTGGTAAGCATGTGCAACATAATAAATTTGTTTCCATTCTAGGAACCAATTGGTCCTAGTAGAAGGAGGTAATTCACACATCCTCTTGTGGAATTGCTACATGATAGCATAACTAGGAACTAGAGATAAATCCATAGCAAGAACTCGAGCCAGTAACAAAATACAAAATTCATAGTTAGATCCATGATCAAGAGAAACATAAAGATGACACATTTTTCTAGATTGGTCCTCTAATATTTTGGAGAACAAAAACACTCTTAATGGGGAGGACTGATTTGAAATGGATCTGAACACAAGAATGAATATTGTAAGAATCAATACCTACAAGTGTAATTTAAAAATTAATGAAGGTTATATAATAAAGGACAATGCAGGATTTAATAAATTAAATGAGACGAAGAAAAAAAAGTAAAACAAAATAAAATAAAAAAATGAAAATAGGAGAAAAAAAGAGAGAGAACAATGGGAACTAAAAGGTCTGTCTCTTGGCCTTCCCATTACCCCCAAGATATCCTATTCGTCCTTTTGACATGACTCTCAAAGGGTATTTTGTCCAAAGAGGAAGGTATGCACAAAGATCCACGAGTTACATTATAACCAAAGATTCTCAAAATGAGAATTGAGTAACCATTGAAATTTGTTTTTCCCATTTGGGTTGGTTCTAGAGTAAACATTATGTCATTGTGTGACATCTCATTTATGTTAAATTAATGGAATATAAGTTGCATTGGAGTTTAATTAAAAGAACAACCATTGTCCTATACAAAAGTTACTGAAGATGAGATACTAACATGCTATGTCTCATATGCAATATGTAGAAATGATGGAGGAACTAGTGAGGGAAATGGATCCACTTGCTAAGATCCCTTTGGCATATTAGTAGTATGTGGTTTTAGTGTGGGATGCAGGAGGAAACAATGTTACCCTTGTGGATCCATTTGGAATATTAGTAGATGATATCTTTGGCATATTAGTAGTATGTGGTTTGAGAAAATTTGGTGGTAGTGAGAACTCTTGAGTATAATCGAGCTTTCCTTGATTGTTAAGTGGGACTTCATATTTCAAAGTGAAATTTGGGAGTTGACGATTGGCATTGTTACCAGGCTCGAGAAAGTTTGATTCCCTGGATTCAATAGATCTGGTATAGCATGGTGTTGGGAAGTCATATTTCTTTGAATAATTAGTTTACAATTGCTTGTATTGAGGGTGAGAGAAATAAATGATGGTAATTCCAATTATGGAGCAAATCCCTTTGATTATTATGGATAAATTTTCTGTAGTCCAGGAGGATCAAGATCTTGACTACTATAGTTTTGTGCAACACAAAATAAAATATTGATGGGGGTGGTGAGCATGATATTTAAGGATTGAAATAATAGAATTGGATAGAACCCTAAGAAGGGGAGTCTTTGTCAAATCATTGTCAATGGAGAGTTATATGAGGATCCTCTATATGAAATTTACTACCATGATTATGAAGAAAAACATCATAATTTGATATTTTTCTTGGAGATGACTTTTAACATTGTGTTATGGGTATGGGAGGTCATCTTAAACACATCTAATGCATATCGTGGGGCTTCACAAAACATAATAATTGTTGTGATAGTGGGTTCCTTTCCTAATATTTCCATTAAAGGTTTAGTTACAAGTTTTGCACTATATTCATGGTGGTTTTTGTTGCTACTCGGTTCTCCTCTTTTTGTATGGAAATGCCTAGAATTTCCAAGTGGAGGCATGGCGTTAGTTGGAGAAGATGATGACATCTCATGCTCTCTTTTATTATCCAAAAAAGTTGCATTATTTTCTTACTTATTGTAGCTTAGGTGACATGCTATTACAACTCTCTCGTTGTATTTTATTTTTTTGACCTCATCAATGGTGTTGGGTTCCCTTTATATTGGTATTGGTTTGTAGGCATAAGGTGTTGGCTCAAATCCTTTAAATTAGTCTCTAAGCATGATACTAGGGTTGTAGGTCACTTCTTGTGATTTTTTTTTTTTGAGGGTGTGTTTATCCCACACACCTTATTGAATGTATGTGGGAGATAAATTGGGTCTTTTATCATAGACACATTTATCCCTTGCACATCAATGAAGTTTTTTTAAAGGGACAAATTAGTTGACATATGGTTGTTGGCCATTGACCAAGTTTTGAAGAATACTTGGTCATATTTGACTGTTTTTGGGACTGCGACAACTTGCCAAAGATGGAGCACAATGCGAAGTGGAAATTAGGGAAGCAATACCTATTTTTGGGTCCCTTTTAGGGTTTTGGGTTGATGTAAAGGGAAAGGGATGTCGGCCCATGGGTTTACCCATGCTTAGGCCCATTTTGTAATCTATAAATAGATACTTAGGCAATGTAAGTAGAGGATAGTAGTACATCTATGTGATGTATAGCTAAAGGCTTAGTGCTAGTAGCTGGATTTGTGTGATTGGATGTATATTGCAAGTGCTCTGTGCATGATTGTAAGGAGTTTGAAAAGCTAAATGCAAGTTGTTGTAGTTTTGTGTTGAAGTGCAAGGAAGAAGGATCTAGCGAGCTGTGCAGATCTTCTGTCCTATGTGAAATAAGGGTCACCGAAGCTCTGTGTTGTAACCTCTTGACCGAGATAATGTAAAGAAGAAGGCTTTGTGGACGTAGCCCCAGGGTGGGGGTGAACCACGATAACTTTGTGTATTGTTCTCTGTGATTCAACCTAATGTGTTTATATCCTTCTTGGCTAAGTGCTTATTGTGATTAAATAGATCTAGTTATGCTCTGTGCTTATGATATACGAATGAATGTTAGATATGATATATATAAGATGATTAGTGCTTGATCTGCTGAATCTAATCTATATTTCTGTGGCTAAGTATTGAATCATCTTTAGTCTAAGTATTCACTGTGATTCTCTGTGCTATCTGCAAAGTACCATAAGGGTTAAATATTGATGAATGATCTATGCTAAGTGCCTTGTAAAAGATATAATCATAGATTGGTGTCCCAGCTAAGGTTGCAGACATTTGAGTCCTGCAACCACCCCTGCCTCTACCTCGGGTGAGACTTGATCTGCTTCACAAGTGTCTCCGAAAGGGTCAGTAGTTAGGGTTTTTTTGGTGCACTCTTGAGCATTGAACCCTGGGTCTACCACGGTGCCAACAAATGGTTCTGTTGTCAGGACCTAGAACTATGATTGCTTGGAACTAAAGAAGAAAAAGATTTTTGCAAAATAAGCTTTGTGCGTAGATTTTTTGCCCTAGTGCGCAGTATTCTACTTGACCTACGAAGCTTTGTGCTGAGAAAGAAAGGTCAGATCTGAAGGAAAGAGGCCAGATTTGGAAAAAAGAGGTTGAAAATGAAGAAAAGAAGTGAGATCAGAACACTTTATGCTCTAAGAAAGGTAAAATTAGAAATTTCTGTAGAAAAGAGGTAAGATCTATAAGCTCTAGCCTCTAGTAAAGGTAAGAATAGTTCAAGTTTTAGATCTGAAAGATTTGTGCTCTATAAAGGTAAGACAAGTGGAAATATTTTGTTTCTAAAGCATGAATTTAGGTATGCTTAATAGATTTTTTCCTAGCCGGAAAACTAGAGCATTGTTGTAATGCCCCATATTTTGACCTCAGGTAGTTAGAACATTGTTGTTTACTAATCTTGATAATTCAAAGTTTAACATTTGTTTAGAGTCACTTAGACTTTGTTAGACATTGAGATGTGTACCTCTAGGCCTATTTGTATGTCACATGATATATGCTCATGAAAAAGATAGTTATTTGATTTGTTAAACATGAAAATTAAAATGGGCAAGTTCAGTACATGTATACCAATTCATGTTATATTGTGAATGTATAATAGATGCAATGCATGATGTAAATGGGAAAAACATTTCTTAATTGGACGTCCATGCAAAAATGGATTCTTATATAAATTTGTGATGTATCTACATCAATATGCGTTATTGGTGAACTAACCTATAGGATGATGAGCTATGTGATAGCCAAATGACTATAGTATTGAGGTAACTGGGATGTCGTAGACATCAAGAAGATATTGTGTTCTATAAGTTGTACTTATTAATTGATTTATGATTCGAAATATTACTATGATCTATGGTAAGTGTGGTTTTGACAGGATACACGACTTACCCAGAGTGGATGTTTGATGACGTGACTCCAAGAATAGTAGTTGCACAGTATGGCTCGATATAGGGTGTTGACCCT
>ML784489.1:115865-160890 GCA_009831015.1 Picea engelmannii
CTAGATAAGGGAGGTGGATGGATAATGATGAGGTGGTTGAGGAGACTTGGGGAAGTGTGTATGGAAACTTGATAAATAGGGAGAAGAAGAAGAGAGGAGGGGAGGAAGAGGTTGGAGCATGATGAGAGGTTGTGACATTTTTGCAAGAGATGATTCTTGTGATAGTTTCCTTTGAGCATTTGTGCTTTGTTGTTCTTGGAGTCACGGGCACGGAGGGCCAAAAAACCGAAAGGTTTCTTGGAGATAGGAAGCCGGCTAGGCTCCTAGTTGGCAGGGAGGATTCTGTTGTTTCACTCTAGGCAAGCGGGAAAAGAATGCTTGGAAGCGCTTAGGACTACAGTACAACCGGTGAGCTTCGACAAGCTAAGGAGGAGGTATTTTTCAATGATATTTTGTTATTGATATTTTGAGTATACTTATGTTTTAATTTCTTAAATATTAAAGTTAGCCTACTACTTATTTCATCATGTTATTAGATTTATCATTGAGAAGATGTAGAAGAAATGTGTAAATAAAAATCAATGAAATAATGCTAAAACAAAGTTGTTAATGTGTAAGTGTTTAAATAATTTGTTAAATTGCTTAGCATCGTGTGGAAGGGTGCTACAATTGTTAGATAAAATAAAGTTTGATATGAATAGGTCTGATAGGAATAGTGAAAGATATGTTATACCTATGCATAGAAAGAATTTTTGGACTAACCAATGGATGCAGGATCCTAGAAAGAAATTTTTTCAGGCTAGCCATCATGATGCAAGCGCGCAGTACAATAAGAGTTAGGGATCATGGATGAGAAAGAGAGGATTAACTCTTTGTTACAATTGCAAAAGACCATGACATCTTTCTAAGGAATGCCCTGAGAGAAACCTTAGCCGCCTCTGTTGTAAAGCTATGGACCATGAATTATTGGATTGCCCTAGAATGATTGCTAGACTTGAAAAACTGAATATGGAACAAGCAAACTTTGAAGGATATCAAGAGACTAAAATTATGGAAGAACCCCAGAAAGAATCAAAGATCATGTTACTGAAAATAAAAGAAACACTAGATGATCATAAGGATGTCGGTTTGTCAGAGATCTTCAAAGAAAAAGAGAAAATCGAAGTAAGAATAGGAGACTTCGACATTGACTATGCTTTGGATGAGGGAACACCGATGAAAATTATGACAGAAAGCACTTGGGAAACCCTAGGAAGGCCTGCTCTGGTCCCTTCACTAGGAACCATAAAATTATTTAAAGGCAAAGTACTAACCCTATGTTGCAGAATTACTTAGATAACTATGAGTACCCATGGAACTTCGACAGAGGAAGAGTTCGAAGTCATTAGATTTATTGAGGACCATGCCCGATTTCTAGCTTTGTTAGGAAAGATCTGGATTGAAAAAGACTAGATCTAGAGGAAAGAAGAAAAGGAAGCCCTAGAACAAAAGAAGCAATAAATCATGGAGTTTATGACTAGAAGGATCACCTACTTGATGGAGGAACAAGAGAATAGATCTCAGCTGTTAAACACTAGGGACCTGGATTTCAAAGCTATAAGAGTGTTAGAGGAACCACATAAGACTGAAATACCTAATCCATGTGATGAAGGAGTATTACCCTTATATATGAAGAAAGAACCTAAGCATCGCAAAGTGACTATGTCGAGAGAAGATAAGACTCAGAATGGAAAAAGGATGACCGAGACTAAGCTCACTGGGAAAAAGGCTAGGAAGCTAAGTAAGAAGAGGGCCAAAATCAGAAAGTTATAGAAGACTCCAGAGGAAACTTCACAGAAGGAAAGATCACAAGAATTGAGCTTCACCGAGATATCAGAACAACGACATCTGACACTTCGCCATGGCACAACAATATATCCGTTGGATGGATATACCCGTTCGACTTCCGCTTGGGCCCATTTTGTAACCTATAAATAGATACTTAGGCAATGTAAGTAGAGGATAGTAGTACATCTATGTGATGTATAGATAAATGCTTAGTGCTAGTAGCTGGATTTGTGTGATTGGATGTATATTGCAAGTGCTCTGTGCATGATTGTAAGGAGATTGAAAAGCTACGTGCAAGTTGTTGTAGTTTTGTGCTGAAGTGCAAGGAAGAAGGATCTAGCGAGATGCGCAGATCTTCTGTCCTGTGTGAAGTAAGGGTCACTGAAGCTCTGTGCTGTAACCGCTTGATCGAGATAATATAAAGAAGAAGACTTTGTGGATGTAGCCCCAGGGTGGGGGTGAACCACAGTAACTTTGTGTATTGTGCTCTGTGCTTCGACCTAATGTGTTTATCGACTTCTTGGCTAAGTGTTTGCTGTGATTAAATAGATCTAGTTATGCTCTGTGCTTATGATATATGAATGAATGTTATATTTGATATATATAAAATGCTTAGTGCTTGATCTGTTGAATCTAATCTATATTTCTGTGGCTAAGTACTAAATCATATTTAGTCTAAGCATTCATTGCGATGCTCTGTTCTATTTGCGAAGTACCATAAGGGTTAAATATTGATGAATGATCTATGCTAAGTGCCCTGTAAAAGATATAATCATAGATCGATGTCCCAGCTAAGGTTGCAGACATCTGAGTCCTGCAACCACCCCTGCCTCTACCTCGGGTGAGACTTCATCTATTTCACAGGTGTTTCCAAAAGGGACAATAGTTAGGGTTTTATTGGTGTGCTCTTGAGCGTAGAACCCTGGGTCTTCCCCTGTGCCAACAATGGTCAAAACTCTCTCATTATCATCTATTTTCTTTTCTTCATTGATGGTGTCGGGTTCCTCTATTTTAGTAGTGGTTTGTAAGATCTGTGGAAAAACCTTGGGAATTTACAGTAATGAATGGGATACTAATGATCCCAATATTGAAATATAAAATGGAGAATGTGAACATGTTCATGGCATGTTTCAAGATAAAAATGGTATGGCATGTGATGCTCTAGAACTTCATGATAGCATTGATCTCTCTTTGTCTTCAACTATAGTACAAAATTAAGGATATATTACATCTAACACTAACCATGGGTTCAATGATAATCAAATTATTGGTGCTAAATCAAAGTGAAAGGAAATTATCCTTCATCTATGCTTAATGAGGCTATGTGACTCAAGTATGATATTGAAGAACATGAGTGGCAAGTAATCGGGTCCATAACATTGGTTTCTCTCATCAATGACAAAATTATGAAATTTGTCCATGAGGAACCAACAAAGGAGGTTGAAATAATAGTCTTACATAGGAAACTATAAGAAAAATATGATGATGACCTAAATAAAAATGCAACACTAGGTTTTGAGAAAATAAAATTATAATATTAAAGAAGGAACCCTTAAAGATTTTGGTCCTTTGTATTTCACTAGAATTCCAAGGTACCCAAATTCATGTCTATTTATATGTATATGGATGAATCTCAACCTAATATTTAGAGGTCAAATTGTTCCATCTATATTTGAACATGTGAAACAAAAGACATGAAGAAACAATCCTTAATTTTGTTGAAGAAACAAAAGAAATTTGAAGGAACTAAAAACATTAAATTATTGCCAAAATTGTGCCCTCTAATCGACAAAGTGAAGATTTGAATTTATGTCAACATTATAACAATGAGTGTTTATATCATGAAACTCTATATGGATTGTAAAATGTAAAGACATAATGAAAAGAAGGATAATGCTATGAAAAAATATTATAAAATATTTGACATCGCCATTTCCAACCCCTCATTTTTAATCCTTAATGTTGTAGAAGAAACAAAAGAAATTTCATGGAACTAAAAACATTAAATTGTTGCCAAATTGTGCCCTCTAATTGACAAAGTGAAGATTTGAATTTATGTCAACATTAGAACAATGATTGTTTATATCATGAACCTCTATATGGATTAACATGACCATGAGAAGATTAAAGTAGGAAAATATGAAGAAAGTCTTGAAACCTTGAATAACCCTCCACATATTGTAGACATGAAGATTGAGATGATGCACATGTGTGAAAGAGTAAATGTTTGACATATCCATTTCCAACCCCTCATGTTTAATCCTTAATATTGTTGAAGAAACAAAAGAAATTTCATGGAACTAAAAACATTAAATTGTTGCCAAAATTGTGCCCTCTAAATGACAAAGTGAAGATTGGAATTTATGTCAACATTATAACAATGAGTGTTTATATCATGGACCTCTATATGGATTAACATGACCATGAGAGGATTAAAGTAGGAAAATATGAAGAAAGTCTTGAAACCTTGAATAACCATCCACATATAAATTGACAATGGCAATGTGATTTTGTTTCTTTGTCATGTGAGACACAATGAAAAGAAGGGTAATTCTCTGAAAAAATATTATAAAATGTTTGACTTGGCCATTTCCAACCCCTCATGTTTAATCCTTAAAACTTATTATTGCATCTTCCCAAAACTTTCTTTTTGCATGTTGCACCAAGTTTAAAGTTTGCACATTGCTTGGAAAAGATGCTTGCCACATGTCACTTGTCACAAGACTTTCAAAGTTGCATATGTCATGTCAAGATTTTGGAAGTTGCATATTTAATATTCAAGTTTTATTTGTTGCCTAGAATCCATAGCCCAAACACAAGTCACCAGGTCTTGCTTGGATTCTTATGTTATATCTTAAAATACAAATAGATTGCCATTGTTAAAAGACAAAGAGATACAAGTTTGGAACTCTTGAAACCCACAAACAAACAAGCATGTAAAATTTAAATCCAAACTTGAACAATTCAATTTCTTAAATTTCACGTTTACCAATGTGTTCAAATCGCTAGGATGATATCCATGGAGCCACAAATTGATGCAGAAATTGTATGTCAAGGCCAATAGAACCAATAGAACCAAGGAGTATTGAATCAATATATACCAAGTCTTATAAGAGAAGCTGAAATTATCATTAAGTGTATAACAAAATTACATTCACAGATATATACAAGCCATAAAAACAACCTTGTGTATATTACAAGATGAAAAAGTACCCATAATGTCAATGCATTATATGCATCATTACATGTTCAGTTATATAATGTACATCTAACTGTCTTATAAAATTATTACACATCATGAATTTCTTTTAGTCTTCTTTTGTGCTTTACAGGTCATAAGTAATTTATCCATCTCCATGTCTTCATTTACTGGGTGCTCTTTAGCAGCTGATGTTGTTTCAGTCCTTTCACGTCGAATACATCTGGTCTTGTACCCATGGCGTGGATTATGCCGTGAGGGGCAATCACCTACAAAAATAAAAAATATTAAATTTATATGGCCAATTTTTAAATATCATTGAAGTAGTTCATTAATATTAAAAAAAAACTCTGCAATGTAATTATTTACTTGGTCCTCTAGTCGGTACAGTTGGAATGGCTGCTGGCCTGTTCACCTGATCGTCAGGTCGAGGAAGATCAACTATGACATTCTCTTCCATTGAAACATCAAAATTTATAAGTACAAAATTATTAAGTATATGATTAATATATAGCCATTTTACCGTCGTGGGCCTCAGTCACAGGAACATCTTGGGGCTGCACCTCACTGGGATGGGGCTGTTGGGGAGCACCATGATATTTTGGTTGCATTGCACTATTAATTCTCTATTGTCCAGTACTAATGGTTTCATTGATAGTGCTGCTCCACTGATTAAAACAAAGTAAGACATTAAATTATGGACGATATGAAACATTTACGTATTTTATAAGTAATGAAATGTTAATGTGGACTGATTTTTATTTACCTTATCCTGAAAACTGGATCTTGGGGTCTACCCCATGATTTTCCTATGATCAACCATGACTTTATAACCATACTTGTAACCAAGTTGGAGGTCTTCCTCCGTGGTTTCAGTTTCGAAGTCGTCAACCTGGATTGCATAAGGGTATGGTTTTTTAATGTTTTTGGCTCCAATTACCTGAAAGTTGTAAGGTGATACAAATAATATTCTTAATATGTTTGGGTACTTATGATTTGTGACTGTAACCTCGAGTAGCCACCCTGGCCTAGATTATGTTGACCATGTTTGGAAATCCTTGCTTTGGTTTCCTTTGAAGTGTCAGACAACCTATCATCAAAATTTTCAAGCATGTTATATATAACCACACTTTTATTTAGATCTAAAGAAAAATAAAGTTGGTATTGAAATCAAAATATTGTAATTTACCTTGGTGTACCAGGTATTTGTTTTCCTGATTTTTTCAAAATCTTCTCTTTTGCATCATCAATGATCTCCTTCCACTCCCTATTTGGAATTGAGGGAGGACGCTCATACCTAGGATTCCCTACCAAGCTTCGTCTATAACAATACCACGTATATTTTAAATGTTCACCCGCTGCAGAGGTTACCACTTTTTTATTAAACATGTCTACTCCAAAGAGGCCTTCACGATAGTCCATACGTTCCTTTTTTAGGTTAGAATTCTGGTAATTCCACCTCATGCATAAGGTTTCCCTAAAAATCAACAAGGCCTTTCTCTCTAGGTTCCTATAAAAATGGTCGTTTCCTACACACAAAAGATATGATCATAAATTCAAAATTAATAATCTAGATGATTTGTGTATGAGAAGGAAAACATTAAACGATTAAAATATGAATTAAAACTACCCGAGAGTCTTGATTGTTTTAATGAAAGTCTATTATCGTCGACCGAAAATGTGTGCGGAAGGGTTCCCGTGCTTTTCACACATATAGCTCTAGGAAATGCAACCATGTCAACCACATCACCATGAGCCTCATCTCTGCCACCATCTCTAGACTCTGATCGATGTGTGGATGTCTGGAAGTATGTGTCATGGCTCCTATCTAAATTAGTTGTGGAAGATGGAAAAGTAAATAGTAATCTAGCAGCTATATGACCACCTGCATCACGACTCTGTAGCGTCTCTATAGCGCCACTACTACCAACACCGGGCTGAACAGGCTCCAAAAATCTCTTTATAAAAAAGAAAATGTTTTTTCGTGAGATAATGTAAAAGTTAAAGAACAAAGTTTCATCATTGAACATATGAGTACATTAAAAAAAAAAAACTTTAAATTATGGTTATTACCTTATATCTATTAAGTTGTGACATAAGGAGATTGATCTTTGCTAGGACGTCGGGAGTTTGATCTGGACGATCTAAGAAGCTAGCAAGTTCCTTCTTCGCTTTAATGATATTTTCTGTATTAAGACCATCAGATCAGGGGATGAATAAAACCCCTCCTCATCGGTGGAATCATGATCAACATGGCCTGTAGACTACATATAATTTCAACAAAAATATTATTATTTCAATAAAATTATATAAGCAAATAATAAAATTCACGTAAAATGAAAGTGGAAATTGATAATTATTTACATGTTCCATGACTGGCCCTTTTCCACGATCATCCTGCCACATTATAATATAATTAGAACCCCCAAATATTTAAAAAATTGTTAATGATAACAAAAAAACATTGTTAAAGATAATATTTACAACAATGTTAAAGATAATAAAAAAATATAATGCAATAAGTAGAGGTTTCTTAAAGAGGTGTTTCATAAGTACCCTCACACTATTAGTCAATGTTTCTATTCGATTCAAATGGTAATCCACTAATAACTCTTCCCCAGGAGCTATCTTTTTTATTGTGCACAGGACTACTCGATTCTATTCACGTCCCTCATATATGCAATTCAGTTGTTTGTTTGTTGTCTAGGGTTGTGTGTTGTTTATAAACCTTGTGATATTGTTGGAAGCTTTAGGCCTTCCATCAATATAGAAAGTCACTCCCTTATTTTTATCCTTGTTTATTAGTTGTATATAATTTGCGGCAAGTGCATATCTCTGCATACTTCGTATGTACCAGAACTACCACATCCAATCATTACAATTGTAACATGGTCCAACATAATCCATCAATTCAGTTACTGTATTGTATTTTACAATTATTCCATCCATGGAAAATAGCCCCAAGCCATGCAAGGAGCATGGTGCAATGTGATATGTCCTATTGTTGACAATGAAGTCAACATCTATAGGAGGTAGTTCCTTAGGTACCCATTGTTTCACCAGATTCTTATACTTGAGTGGCACCTCTATGTCTCCTATGGTATCATCATCATAAAAGTATGATCCTCCTTCGGCAAGAAAAAATTTCATGCCTCTACAAAATTTTCTTCTGAATTTTTCACTTTTGGTCCTTGTTTGCTCATCATATCTACTAGATGCAGTCGCATTTCCCTCTATTTGTCCTAATATTTCCTCACTCGACAAAGAAATATCTGACAGGTACCTGTTTGGTCGTACCTTTAGTTGCATGCACATGTGTTGTTAGTGAGTAGTCCATCATCATCCTAGTTCCAATTTATGAACTTTTTTTTTCTATATTCAAAGTTCTAAATAATTTTTTTATATCTTTAGTTTTGGATGCACAATTAGACTAGGGTGCAATTACCAATATTAGTGGTCAACCACCTAATTTAATGTGATATCCCTCTTGATTTTGCACATATTAAGGACATATTAATGTGATAACACTAAGGACATGATAAGTTTATCATATGGATCTAAGAAAAAAATAGTAGTAAGGTTGTTGTTTGTTGGATTTGTGCAAATTAGAATTGTTATAAGAAATGTCCATTGAAGATGAGGGTCAATGCTATGGAGTAAGAAATCCAACCATCAGTTGGTGTGTTGCAAATGTTGGGTGCTTTAGTTGGAAATACGTCTAAGGAAAGCCAAGAGTAGAACTATACAAATATTAGTTTTGTTCAAGACAAGAGTAGAAATATACAAATATTAGTTTGTTCAAGCCAATAGTAGAACTATACAAATGTTAGTTTTGTTCAATCCAAGTTGAAGAATAAGTTAGTCATGGTGATGGTTAACAATATTTCAACCCACATTTTTATGTAGGAAGTAGTGGTTGTTAAACTCAATGTGAAGTTAAAATTGGTGCAATATTTTTTCAAGGCAATAAGATATAGTAGTTAGTTGACAAAGACATGTAGAATTTAGTTAGTTTTTATTCCCTGAGGAGGAATTGGCCAAGATTCCCTAAAATGGTTTGGGATGCGACTTGCAACTGGTCATAAAATGAAAACTGAGACTCGGATTGAGGAACTGTCGAATTCAATGGATTACTGGGATAGGATTTCAACTAGATTTCCCTTCACTCTTGGGTGCTATGTCTCAAAAATTGCTTTACTCATTGATTTCGAGAACTAATGTTTTGCTCAGTTTGAAGTAATGCAACATTTGGATTAAGGGGGCCAATTTACAAAACCATGCCTCGGGAGAAAATGGATAATTTGGTCACCTAATCCATGCATAAAAACGCTTGCAGCATCTCATGGAGCTCAAAAATGTTGCTCCATTAGTATTTTATGCCCTCGGGGGGGGGGGATTGGGCAAGAGTCCCCGAAATGGTTTGGGATGCGACTTGCAACTGGGCATAAAATGAAAACTGACACTCAGATTGAGGAACTGTTTTCTCTTTTGGAGTATTGGAATAGGATTTTATCTAGAGCACTCCTCACTCTCAATTCCAACCCCTCGAAAGTTGTTTTTTTCATCGATTTCGAGAACTAGTGCTTTGCTCAGTAAGAAGCAATGCAACATTTGGATTTAGGGGTCCAATTTACGAAACCATGCCTCAAGAGAGGATGGACAATGTGGTCAACTATTCCATGCCTAAACAAGCATGAAACATCTCATGGAACTAAAAAATGATGCTCCGTTAGGATTTTATGCCTTGAGGAGGAATTGGCCAAGAGTCCCCGAAATGGTTTGGGATGCGACTTGCAATTGGGCATAAAATGAAAACCAAGACTTGGATTGAGGAACCTTCGACTTCGATGGATTCTTGGGATAGGATTTCAGCTAGAGAACCCCTCGCTCCCTGGTTCCATGCCTCGAAAGTTGCTTTACTCATTGATTTTGAGAACTAGTGTTTTGCTCAATTTGAAGCAAACCAACACTTAGATTAAGGGGTCAAATTTATGAAACCATGCCTTGGGAGAGGATGGAAAATACAGTAACCTATTCCATGCCTAAACAATCTTGCAACATCTCACGGAACTCAAAAATGCTACTACGTTAGGTTTTTATGCCCTGAGGAGCAATTGGCCAAGAGTCCCCGAAATGGTTTGGGATGCGACTTGCAACTGGGAATATAAAGAATATCGATACTCGGATTCAGGAACCATCGAATCTGATGGATTACTGGGATAGGATTTCATCTAGAGCACCCGTCACTCACGGGTGCCATGCCTTAGAAGTTTCTTTAATCATTGATTTCGAGAACTAGTGTTTTGCTCAGTTTGAAGCAATGCAACATTTGGATTAAGGGGACAATTTATGAAACCATTCCTTGGGAGTGGATGGATAATTTGGTCACCTAGTCCATGCATAAACGATATTTCAACATCTCACGGAACTAAAAAATGTTGCTCCATTAGTCTTTTATGCCCTGAGCGGGAATTGGCCAAGAGTCCCCGAAATGGTTTAGGATGCGACTTGCAACTAGTCATAAAATGAAAACCGAGACTCAGATTGAGGAAATGTTGTCTCTGTTGGATTACTGGCATGGGAATTTAGCTATATCACCCATCACTCCCGGTTCCAACCCCTCGAAAGTTGTTTTTTTCATCGATTTCGATGACTAGTGCTTTGCTCAGTAAGAAGCAATGCAACATTTGGATTTAGGGGTCCAATTTATGAAACCATGCTTCGGGAGAGGAGGAACAATGTGGTCACCTAGTGTATGCCTAAACAAGCATGCAACATCTCATGGAACTCAAAAATGCAGCTCAGTTAGGTTTTTATGCCATGAGGAGGAATTGGCCAAGAGTCCCCGAAATGGTTTGGGATGCGACTTGCAACTGGACATATAATGAATATCGAGACTCAGATTAAGGAACCATTGAATCCGATGGATTACTGGGATAGGATTTCATCTAGATGACCCCTCACTCCTAGGTTCCATGCCTCAAAATTTGCAGTACTCAACGGTTTCTAGAACTAGTGTTTTTCTCAATTTGAATCAATGCAACATTTGGATCAAAGGATCCAATTGATGAAACCGTGCCTCGGGAGCTAATGGAAAATTTGGTCACATAGTCCATGCCTAAACAAGCTTGCAACATCTCATGGAACTAAGAAATGTTGCTCCGTTAGGTTTTTATGCCATGAGGAGGAATTGGTCAAAAGTCCCTGAAATGGTTTGGGATGTGACTTGGAACTAGGCATAAAATAAAAATCGAGACTCAAATTGAGGAACCGTCGACTTCAATGGATTACTGGGATTGGATTTTAGCTAGATCACCCCTCACTCTTGGTTCCAACCCCTCAAAAGTTGTTTTTTTCATTGATTTCAATAACTAGTGCTTTTCTCAGTAAGAAGCAATGCAACATTTGGATTTAGGGGTCCAATTTACGAAACCATGCTTCGCGAGAATATGGACAATGTGGTCACCTAGTCCATGCCTAAAAAATCATGAAACATCTCATGGAACTCAAAAATGCTTCTCTGTTAGGCTTTTATGCCTCGAGGAGGAATTGCCAAGAGTCCCCAAAATGGTTTGGAATGTGACTTGCAACTGGGCATAAAACGAAAACCGAGACTCGGATTGAGGAACTATTGTCTTTGTTGGATTCATGACATAGTATTTTAGCTATAGAACCCCTCACTATAGGTTCCAACCCCTCATAAGTTGTTTTTTTCATCGATTTCGATAGCTAGTGCTTTGTGCAGTAAGAAGCAATGCAACATTTGGATTTAGGGGTCCAATTTACGAAACCATGTCTCAGGAGTGAATGGAAAATGTGGTCACCTAGTGCATGCCTAAACAATCATGCAAAATCTCCTGGAACTCAAAAATGTTTCTCTGTTAGGCTTTTATGCCCCGAGGAGGAATTACCAAGAGTTCTCGAAACGGTTTGGGATTCGACTTGCAACTGAGCATCAAATGGAAAACAAGACTCAGATTGAGGAACCGTCATCTCTGTTGGATTCCTGGCATAAGATTTTATCTAGAGAACCCCTCGCTCCCGGTTCCAACCCCTCAGAAGTTGTGTTTTTCATCGATTTCGATAACTAGTGCTTTTCTCAGTTAGAAGCAATGCAACATTTGGATTTAGGGGTCCAATTTACGAAAACATGCCTCGGGAGTGGATGTAGAATGTGGTCACCTATTCCATGCCTAAACAAGCATGCAACATCTCATGGAACTAAAAAATGATGCTCAATTAGGTTTTTATGCCATGAGGAGGAATTGGCCAAGAGTCCCAGAAATGGTTTGGGATGCGACTTGCAACTGGGAATATAGTGAATATAGAGACTCAGATTAAGGAACCGTCAACTCTGATAGATTACTGGGAGAGGATTTCATCTAGAATACCCCTCACTCCTGGGTGTCATGCCTAAGAATTTGTAGTACTCAATGGTTTCGAGAACTAATGTTTTTCTCAGTTTGAAGCAATGAAACATTTGGATTAAAGGATCCAAGTTATGAAACCATGCCTTGGGAGAATATGGAAAATGTGGTCACATAGTCCATGCCTAAACAAGCTTGCAACATCTCATGTAACTAAAAAATGTTGCTCCGTTAGGTTTTTATGCCCTGAGGAGGAATTGACCAAGAGTCCCTGAAATGCTTTGGGATGCGACTTGCAATTGGGCATAAAATGAAAACTGAGACTTGGATTGAGGAACCGTTGACTTCGATGGATTAATGGAATAGGATTTTAGCTAGAGAACCCCTCACTTCCGGTTCCAACCCCTCGGAAGTTGTTTTTTTCATCGATTTCCATAACTAGTGCTTTGCACAGTAAGAAGCAATGCAACATTTGGATTTAGGGGTCCAATTTATGAAACCATGCCTCAGGAGTGGATGGACAATGTGGTTACCTAGTCCATGCCTAAAAAAGCATGCAACATCTCATGGAACTCAAAAATGCCGCTCCGTTAGGGTTTTATGCCTTGAGGAGGAATATCCAAGAGTCCCCGAAATGGTTTGGCATGCGACTTGTGTTGGATTACTGAGAGGGGGGTGAATCAATAATAGAAAAATTTAATTGGGTTTAACCATATAATCCAAGTGTTATATCAATGTATCATTATCATCCAATAACTGCAGAGTAAATAAGCAATGAACAAATGAACAATCATACACATACACATTACATCAGTGTTTTACGTGGAAACCCAAAGAAGGATAAAACCACATAATGTTTTTTCTTATATGTCTTGAAGAATTGCATTCCTTAGAAGCACCAAATTCCTTTATTTTCCAGCTGTAACTGGAAGGAGGCTCCAACCCCCTTGTTTCTCAGGCTAAAACCTGAGGGAAGCTCCAACTCCCCTATTCTTTGGCTACAACCAAAAGGAGGCTACAACCCCCTACGTTCTCCGGCTACAACCGGAATGTGGATACAACCACCTGTCATTGACCCATCCAACCACCCTAAAGTAGAAGTATAATGATGTAACCACTGTCACACTATCACTGTGAGATATATTGCTGTAAACATGCACCAATAAACCTGAACCATGCATCAACCATGCATCAACCTATACCTCAACCTCTAATCAACCTATACCATAAACAAGTGCATCAACCATGCACCAACCTGTACCAAATAACCTATAATCAACCTGTAACATAAACACGTGCATCAACCATGCACCAACCTGTACCTCAACATGTACCATGAAAAAGTGCATCAACCATGCACCAAACCTGTACAAATAACCTGTCACAACAACCTGTCACAACAAATTGTCCAAACAACCTATCAAAACAACATGTCTCATCAACCAAATCAGATCTACTCACCAAGATCAATCACCAAGACAACTCTCAAATATGTGCATCAACCAAGCATAACACAACAACTCATAATCATTACCGAGATCAATATGTGCTTATAATAATACAAGTATGCTACATCATCCATAAACCATGTGTCAACAATACTACTAATAAGTGTCTCCAACCATGTACCCAGTATGTACTAATCATGTATCAACTACTCATCAACTATGACTCATCAAGATGTACCAACATCATCAACTATACACCTCATGTATGTGCCAACTCATCAACTACTTGTCTCAACCATGTACCCGACATGTACCTCAACCAAATTACCTCATCAATTTCATCTTCAAAATCTTATTTGTAACTCTGTAATAGACCTGGTGTATATGATCATATACCTACAAACCTTCCTTAACTTTAAAAATAAGAGACTAGCATTTTCATCAAACTTTTCTTTAGTCTCACATGACTAGTTTTCGATTAGTCAACGACCCTAACTTGAAATAATCATAACTATGTACCTGTAATGAATAAATATCTAAAAAATATACACAATGTTCTTCAATGTGTTTTATGCAATTCCTCCAGGTGTCACTACTTGGAACCTCTCATAAAATGAGTTATAGCAAAAATGGCATACCTTGCTGAATTCTAGCTTATTCTAGAGAGCGACCTTGTAGAGTGTGAACCGCACAGAATATTTGTTGAATGGATCTGAAAATGTTATACAAAATAATACAGACTATATGATAACCAACACATTTGGTCTTCCTGAATTTGGATATGTTATGAATAATTTATGACATTTTTACCTGAAACACCTATTTTAGACTAGTTTTAGGACTAGCCACAAACCCTATTTTCCACGGAGTGTAACTCCAAAAATACAACGACCCACAAGTAGAATTTTTTACCAAAGATACTTGGATATTTTCCATCAATGGAATAGAAATTTCACGGTCTGAATCATTCTAGAAAAATAGTTATTGCGAAAATGGTGAGATGACCTGTAAATAACATACCTTAGAAAGCATCATCAAAAGAATTTATCCTCCCTTGAATTCCGACTTTATTTTCTTCACCTTCCCTCTGAAATCCGGCTTAGATATCCTTTGGTTACCTCAGACACCTATAGATATTCAATATTCTCAAGTGTGATTTAAAATGAGAGAGACTTGAGTCTTATTTATACTCTCCAAGTAGCTTCCTTAAAAACATCTTCTAGGTCACTTTGCCTACTTTCCTTATTTTAGGGTTAACCCAGTTCTAATTTATCCATTAAATTTATTATTTAAATAATATATTTTTTATTCACTTTGAATTATAGTACAATCATCACTTCACTTTATTATTTACCTTCTAAAATCTCTTAAACCACTTTGACTACTTTGACCTTTTGGTGCTTCAAGCCAACATATGAGGGTCCTCCAACTTCGTAAGGCCATAAATCTCAAACCGTGAGGAGTTATGTGATGTTCCACACACCACCATAAATAGAATGACATGTAATATATATATATATATATATATATATATATATATATAGAGAGAATAGTATTACTTACAAATATATCAAAACTCATACTGTTATACATCAAACAAACTTGGGTCCATTACCCAAACCTGGGTTCTCCAACTTCACATGGCCATAAATCTCTAACCGTGAGGAGTTATGTGATGTTCCACATACCACCGAAAATTGCATGACATGTACTACCCATATAGAATAGTCTTACCTTCAAATATATTAAAACACATACCATTATACATCAAACAAACTTGGTTCCATTACCCAAACCTTTGTGCTACCAAAATTCACTACCAGACTTTATCCAAGGGTTGACATCAATCACTAAGGGTTGAAATCAATCTACAATATCACTCTCCAATGGTTGACATCAATGAAAACCAAAAATCCATACCAATTTTCCATCAACATAAGTCAACTGTCTGACAAATTGCAACTGGGCATAAAACAAAAATCGAGACTCGGATTGAGGAACCGTCGTCTTTGTTGGATTCCCGGCATAGGATTTAGCTAGAGTACCCCTCACTACCGGTTCCAGACCCTCAAAATTTGTTTTCTTCATTGATTTCGATAACTAGTGATTTGCTTAGTAAGAATCAATGCAACATTTGGATTTAGGGGTCCAATTTACAAAACGATGCCTCGGGAGCGAATGGACAATGTGGTCACCTAGTCCATGCCTAAAAAAGCAAGAAAAATCTCATGGAACTCAAAAATGCTTCTTCGTTAGGCTTTTATGCCCCGAGGAGGAATTGTCAAGAGTCCCCGAAATGGTTTGGGATGCGACTTGCAACTGAGAATAAAATGAAAAACGAGACTCATATTGAGGAACTGTCATCTCTGTTGGATTCTTGGGATAGGGTTTTAGCTAGAGCACCCCTCACTCCCGGTTCCAACTCCTCGGAAGTTGTATTTTTCATTGATTTCGGTAACTAGTGATTTTATCAGTAAGAAGCAATGCAACATTTGGATTTATGGGTCCAATTTACAAAACCATGCCTTAGGAGCGGATGGACAATGTGGTCACCTAGTCCATGCCTAAACAAGCATGCAACATCTCATGGAACTCAAAAATGCTGCTTAGTTAGGTTTTTATGCCATGAGGAGGAATTGGCCAAGAGTCCCCGAAATGGTTTGGGATGCGACTTGCAACTGGGAATATAACGAATATCAAGACTCGGATTAAGGAACCGTCGAATCTGATGGATTACTGGAATAGGATTTCATCTAGAACACCCCTCATTCCTGGGTGCCATGCCTTAGAATTTGCAGTACTCAACGGTTTCAAGAACTAGTATTTTGCTCAATTTGAATCAATACAACATTTGGATTTAAGGATCTAATTTATGAAACCATGCCTTGGGAGAAGATGGACAATGTGGTCACATAGTCCATTCCTAAATAGGCTTACAACATCTCACAGAACTAAAAAATGTTGCTCCATTAGGTTTTTATGCCCTGAGGAGAAATTGGCCAAAAGTCCCTGAAATGGTTTGGGATGCGACTTGCAACTGGACATAAAACAAAATACGAGACTTGGATTGAGGAACCGTCGACTTTGATGGATTATTGGGATAATATTTTAGCTAGAGAACCCCTCACTCTTGATTCCAACCCGTCGGAAGTTGTTTTTTTCATCGATTTCGATAACTAGTGCTTTGCTTACTAAGAAGCAATGAAACATTTAGATTTAGGGGTCCAATTTATGAAACCATGCCTCGGGAGTGGATGGAAAATGTGGTCACCTAGTCCATGCCTAAAAAATCATGCAACATCTCATGGAACTCAAAAATGCTGCTCCCTTAGGATTTTATGCCCCGAGGAGGAATTGCCAAGAGTCCCTGAAATGGTTTGGGATGTGACTTGCAACTAGGCATAAAATGAAAAACGAGACTTAGATTGAGGAACTATCATCTTTCTTGGATTCTTGGAATAGGATTTTAGTTAGAGAACCCCTCACTACTGGTTCCAACCCCTCAAAAGTTGTTTTTTTCATCGATTTCGATAACTAGTGCTTTGCTCAGTAAAAAACAATGCAACATTTGGATTTAGGGGTCCAATTTATGAAACCATGCCTCAGGAGTGGATGGACAATGTGGTCACCTATTCCATTCCTAAACAAGCATGCAAAATCTCATGGAACTCAAAAATCCTTCTCTGTTAGGATTTTATGCCCCGAGGAGGAATAGCCAAGAGTCCTCGAAATGGTTTGGGATGCGAATTGCAACTGAACATAAAATGAAAACTGAGATTCCTATTGAGGAAACTTCATCTCTGTTGGATTCCTAGCATAGGATTTTAGCTAGATCACCCCTCACGCCTAGTTCCAACCCCTCAGAAGTTGTTTTTTTCATCGAATTCGATAACAAGTGCTTTGCTCAGTAAGAAGCAAGGCAACATTTGGATTTAGGGGTCCAATTTACGAAACCATGCCTTGGGAGAGGATGGATATTTTGGTCACCTAGTCCATGCCTAAACAAGCATGCATCATCTCATGGAACTAAAAAATGCTACTCCGTTAGGATTTTATGCCTTGAGGAGGAATTGGCCAAGAGTCCCCAAAATGGTTTGGGATGCGACTTGCAAATGGGAATAAAACGAAAACTGTGACTTAGATTGAGGAGCCATCGACTCTGATTGATTCATGGGATAGGATTTCAGCTAGAGCACCCCTCACTCCCGGGTGCCATGGCTCAGAAGTTGATTTACTCATTGATTTCAAGAACTAGTGTTTTGGTCAATTTGAAGCAAACCAACATTTGGATTAAGGGGTCCAATTTATGAAACCGTCCCTCAGGGGTGGATGGAAAATATAGTCACCTATTCCACGCCTAAACAATCTTGCAGCATCTCACGAAACTCAAAAATGCTACTCCGTTAGGTTTTTATGCCCTTAGGAGAAATTGGCCAAGAGTGCCCGAAATCGTTTGGGATGTGACTTGCAGCTAGGCATATAATGAATATCGAGACTCAGATTAAGGAACCATCGAATTCAATGGATTACTAGGATAGGATTTCATCTAGAGCACCCCTCACTCACGGGTGCCATGCCTCAAAATTTGCCTTAATCATTGATTTCGAGAACTAGTGTTTTTTTTAGTTTGAAGAAATGCAGCATTTGGATTAAGAGGCCAATTTATGAAACCATGGCTCGGAAGTGGATGGATAATTTGGTCAACTATTCCATGCCTAAAAAAAATTGCAACATCTCATGGAAATCAAAATTGTTTCTTCGTTAGTCTTTTATGTCCTGAGGGGGAATTGGCCAAGAGTCCCCGAAATTTTTTGGGATGCGACTTACAAATGGGCATAAAATGAAAACCGAGACTTGGATTGAGGAACCGTCATCTTTGTTGGATTCCTGGCATAGGATTTTAGCTAGATCACCCCTCACTCCCAGTTCCAACCCCTCGAAAGTTGTTTTTTTCATCGATTTCGATAACTAGTGCTTTGCTCTGTAAGAATCAATGCAACATTTGGATTTAGGGGTCCATTTTACGAAACCATGCCTTGGGAGCGGATGGACAATGTGGTCACCTAGTCCATGCCTAAAAAAGAAAGAAAAATATCATGGAACTCAAAAATGTTTCTTCGTTAGGCTTTTATGCCCCGAGGAGGAATTGCCAAGAGTCCCCGAAATGGTTTGGGATGCGACTTGCAACTGGGCATAAAATGAAAATCGAGACTCAGATTGAGGAACCGTTGTCTCTGTTGGATTCCTGGCATAATATTTTAGCTAGAGAACCCCTCACTCTCAGTTCCAACCCCTCGGAAGTTGTATTTTTCACCGGTTTCGATAACTAGTGATTTTCTCAGTAAGAAGCAATGCAACATTTGTATTTAAGGGTCCAATTTAAAAAACCATTCCTCAGGAGCGGATGGAAATTGTGTTCATGCCTAAAAAAGCATGCAACATCTCATGGGGATAAAAAAATGCAGCTAATTTAGGTTTTTATGCCACGAGGAGGAATTTGCCAAGAGTCCCCGAAATGGTTTGGGATGCGACTTGCAACTGGGAATATAGAGAATATAGAGACTTATATTAAGGAACCGTCGAATCTAATGGATTAATGGGATATGATTTCATCTAGAGAACCCCTTATTCCTGGGTGCCATGCCTCAGAATTTGTAGTACTCAACGGTTTCGAGAACTAGAGTTTTGCTTAGTTTGAATCAATGAAACATTTGGATTAAAGGATCCAATTTATGAAACCATGCCTCGGGAGCAGATGGACAATGTGGTCACATAGTCCATTCCTAAACAAGCTTACAACATCTCACGGAACTAAAAAATGTTGCTCCGTTAGGTTTTTATGCCTTGAGGAGAAATTGGCCAAGAGTCCCTGAAATGGTTTGGGATGCGACTTACAACTGGGCATAAAACAAAAAACAAGACTTGGATTGAGGAAATGTCGACTTCGATGGATTACTGGGATAGGATTTTAGCTATATCACCCCTCACTCTTGATTCCAACCTGTCGGAAGTTGTTTTTTTCATTGATTTCGATAACTAGTGCTTTGCTCAGTAAGAAGCAATAAAACAATTAGATTTAGGGGTCCAATTTATGAAACCATGCCTCGGGAGTGAATGGACAACGTGGTCACCTAGTCAATGCCTAAACAAGCATGCAACATCTCATGGAACTCAAAAATTCTTTTCCGTTAGGATTTTATGCCCCGAGGAGGAATTGCCAAGAGTCCCCGAAATGGTTTGGGATGCGATTTGCAACTGGGAATAAAATAAAAAAAGAGACTCAGATTGAGGAACTGTCATCTTTATTGGATTCCTGGCATAGGATTTTAGCTAGAGAACCCCTCACTACCGGTTACAACCCCTCAGAAGTTGTTTTTTTCATCGATTTTGATAACTAGTGCTTTGCTCAGTAAGAAGCAATGCAACATTTGGATTTAGGGGTCCAATTTATAAAACCATGCCTCGGGAGCATATGGACAATGTGGTCACCTATTCCATTCCTAAACAAGCATGCAAAATCTCATGGAACTCAAAAATCCTACTCCGTTAGGCTTTTATGCCCCGAGGAGAAATTGCCAAGAGTCCCCGAAATGTTTGGGATGCGACTTGCAACTGGACATAAAACAAAAAAAGAGAATCGTATTGAGGAACCTTTGTCTCTGTTGGATTCCTAGCATAGGATTTTAGCTAGATAACCCCTCACTACCGGTTCCAACCCCTCAGAAGTTGTTTTTTTCATCGATTTCAATAACTAGTGCTTTGCTCACTAAGAAGCAATGTAACATTTGGATTTAGGGGTCCAATTTATGAAGCCATGCCTCAGAAGCGGATGGACAATGTGGTCACCTATTCCATGCCTAAAAAAGCATGCATCATCTCATGGAACTTAAAAATGTTGCTCCATTAGGATTTTTTACCATGAGGAGGAATTGGCCAAGAGTCCCTGAAATGGTTTGGGATGCAACTTGCAACTAGGCATAAAATGAAAACCGAGACTCAGATTGAGGAACCATTGACTCCGATGGATTCCTGGGATAATATTTCATCTAGAGAACCCCTCACTTCTGGGTGCCATGCTTCGAAAGATGATTTACTCATTGATTTCAAGAACCAATGTTTTGGTCAATTTGAAGCAAACCAACATTTGGATTAAGGGTCCAATTTATGAAACCGTCCCTCGGGAGTGGATGGAAAATATAGTCACCTAGTCCACACCTAAACAATATTGCAACATCTCATGAAACTCAAAAATGTTGCTCCGTTAGGTTTTTATGCCCTAAGGAGAAATTGGTCAAGAGTCCCCGAAATGGTTTGGGATGGGACTTGCAATTAGGGATATAACGAATATCGAGACTCAGATTAAGGAACCATTGAATTCAATGGATTACTAGGATAGTATTTCATCTAGAGCACCCCTCACTCATGGGTGCCATGCCTCAAAATTTTCTTTAATCACTGATTTTGAGAACTAGTGTTTTGTTTAGTTTGAAGCAATGCAACATTTGGATTAAGGGGCCAATTTACAAAACCATGCCCTGAGAGTGGATGGATAATTTGGTCACCTATTCCATGCCTAAAAAAGATTGCAGCATCTCACGAAACTCAAAATTGTTTCTCCATTAGTCTTTTATGCCCTGAGGGGGAATTGACCAAGAGTCCCCGAAATGGTTTTGGATGTGACTTGCAACTGGGCATAAAATGAAAACTGAGACTCAGATTGAGGAACCGTCATCTTTGTTGGATTCCTGGCATAGGATTTTAGCTAGAGCACCCCTTACTCCCGGTTCCAACCCCTCGAAAGTTGTTTTTTTCATCGATTTCGATAACTAGTGCTTTTCTTAGTAAGAGGCAATGCAACATTTGGATTTAGGGGTCCAATTTATGAAACCATGCCTTGAGAGCACATGGACAATGTGGTCACCTAGTCCATGGATAAACAAGCATGCATCATCTCATGGAACTAAAAAATGATGCTCTGTTAGGCTTTTATTCCCCGAGGAGGAATTACCAAGAGTCCCCGAAATGGTTTGGGATGCGACTTGCAACTGGGAATAAAACGAAAACCGAGACTCAGATTAATGAACCATTGTCTTTGTTGGATTCTTGGCATAGGATTTTAGCTATATCACCCCTCACTCCTGGTTCACTCTCGGTTCATGATTGGATTCTAGTTTCCCTAAATGTTAGTTTTGAGGCTGCATGTATTCATGTCCAAGAGGTTGGGAGAATGTTGGGAGAATGTTGGGAGAAAGAAGAGGAACCTCACTTATTTTCGTGAAAAGGGACACAACACTCCCTATTGTAGGGGAAGGATAGTATAAGAAGTAACATTTATCAGATAGAGGGGGGATAAAAGTAGTCTTTGACCACTTCCAGAGTGGGATCATCCTTTTTAAGCAAGAAACATACTAAAATATATTCAAGGGAATTTTATATATTTCCATCAAGGACATGGACAATTCTGATGTGGACAATTTTGCATGGAGGCATTTCTCTTGGACCTCTTCATGAAATATTGTGAATCTATGGTGCATGTACAAATATGTGAGATGTGGGTTTATGATAATATTTTGAATTTTCCAATAACATTCTCCATTGACCTTTTGTAAACCATTCCATTTGGTGTTTTTTCCACTAAGTGTAAAGAACAATGTTGGCGAATTATAAGACGTAAGTTAGGTATGATCTATTGGTTACCTCTTTATTACCTTTTATTTTAATGGTATCCATATTTTGTATTGATCAAATGAGGAATTAACTCGGAACTAATGCCATTAGACACAAACTCAATCCTAAGGACATCTAAGGAGAACAAAAAACACATGCTAATTAATCTAGGATTCAAGAATGCAAACAAACCTTCTCACAAAGAAGTGCTAGTTGGTGATGGAATCCAACATTGTAGAATCGATGTGGGAAGGGGATGAGTTTTGGTGGGTGTGAAAGTTACGTTGACAATCTACTTAACGAACTAATGCCTTGGTGCAATTTACTTCACCGAGTAGTGGGAAACCCTCCAAGGAGTCCAGGTGAGTCTAGCCAACGTCGATCCTAGGTACAACACCACCTTCCCTGTGCTGTCACCTTGTGTAGGAAGTCTAAAAGATTATGGCCTATATGGTACCAACTACTATACCAAAGCAGAGGGGGGGCATTCGACAGTCGACACCAAGACCAACAAAGTAGGGTTGATTACTCTGAGGGCCCCAATGTGACCTCGTGATTGACGCTTGTGTTAGAAGGGATTCCCAAAGTCAGTGATATAGCAACTAGATTTCACTCCCTAACTCAAGGATTTATGTTTGTTTAACAGCTTTGGAAATTTATTCTCACAATCCTATTCCAAATCTCTACACCTAAGCTAAGATGGGTTTGAAGAGCCCTAGAAAATTTGCTAGATAAATTTTAATTAGCGCTTGATTTTAGGTTGTTGTTACTCAAAGGAGTGGTCGTGAAACTGATCACGTTTTGACTCGACTCTTTAAACCATGCAAGAGGAAAATGAAATGCAAGAATTTCAACTTCGATGAAAACTAGCTATGGGAAGGAGCAAGAGGTTTTAAGCAAAGAAATAATTTCTTGATAGATTACTAAGTGTGCAGTACTGCAAAATGACCCAAATTTTAAAAATACCATGCAAATGTCATAGTTCACTTAGTGCACCTATATAACATTGAATAAAATGTCATCATTTCTAACATAGTAAAATTTTATGATTATAGAGACCACCATACACATCTTGAATACTCATAAGGATCATCGGGGCTTCACCTTGTTTACCAAGAACTTATCACGTAATTCATTCATAAAGGGGGGTTTTTAATTATGAACCCACATGTTGTGTGTAAAACATTGAAAATAACAATGTAATAAAGAAAAAATGATACAAATCCTTGTTTCATAAGAGGAATGTCACATAAGGATTTCAAAGTAAGATACAACATTCATTTACATGATCTAGGTTCCTATTCATGCCCCCCTTTCCTCTATAAGTTTGAGAAGGTTCTACAATTCATTGCAATGAAAAACATTGTTGTTAATATCTAAGTACTCAATAAGCTTCATTGGACCAAAAGAAAACACGATTCAAAAATCCATCCTCTCCTCTTTCTAAGAAAACATGATTCAAATACATCATCTCCTCTTTTTAGTCCTTGCAAAGCAATGACTATAATAATCACCTCATGAGAATAATTCATATGTATAGAACATGTAACAAAAAAATATTTAAGTTATGGTAAAGTCATAGAATTTTGTATTTTCCGCCATATTAATTTTTTCTTGAGTTGTACAAATTGTGTAATTTTTTAGTGTTCTCTAAATAAGATGGTCTCTATCCCTATGGCCATTGATGGTCTCTTGAGATGGTCCCCACAATCTAAGGAATACCAAGAAAACAATGTGTTGCATTTGTCAAGATAATACCCACAATACATTTTAATGTTAGGAAAATGAAAGAAACAAGCCAAAATATTAGACAATATATCACATACAAACAATAAACAAGAATTAGGTTGCACAGGGTGAAGAGGGGTTGGTGACTATATAAGAAGAGGTGAATATGGTGAAAGAAGAAGAGGTTGAGGTGGTCGACATGGAGGATAAGGTGGATATTAAGAAGGTTTTGTTTTACCTACTATAAATAAAACCACTTAGTCCCAATTTCTCCTTGAAAGTTAAATTTGATTTAAAATTTTGTAACAATTTTGGGGTAGGAGATCATTCCTTAAAATATTGTTTGATAATACTAAAGAAGATAAGGAATAAAATAAGTGTAAATATTTTAAAACACATACCTAAACATAAAAAATTGAATTCCAAGAATTTAAATTGATTACTATATTGGGAGCAAGAAAAGGGAACAATGCACTTTTGTGAAGAACCCCTCAAATAAAACCTGGAAGGAAAGAAAACAATATGTACTCATATTTGACAAGACAAAAAGAATATGTTAATGAATCCATATAAATTTTTAGAAAATTGGATAAAGAAGAATAATTTCAAGGATCTAGATGAATTTTTGGACCTATCAAGTGAGGAAGAATCCATAACAAGGTTGATAGAATTGATGACTATATTGGAGAATTGCAAGTATGGAAGTAAAGTCATTAATAATTTGTGTCAATTGGATAAAAAATATATGCCTATAGATGATTATGATCCTCAAATTGACTTATAAATTGAATTCTTTTAAATCCAACATGTTGTGGTTGACATCAGATCCTAGGTAAACATTATTCCAAAGGAGACTTAGATTAATATGGGGGGCCTATTCTAGTTAGGTCATGAAACTTTTTAAAAATGGTGGATCAAAGATTTGTAGAGAACATTGGACTATTAAAAGGCATAGAAACAAGTACATTGGGATTATAAACCTTGTTCATATTTGAGGCACAACATATTTAAGGTTAGCTAGAATACCACGGGGGAGGAATATGAAAGAAAAAATATCATCAAAAAAAGATAGAATAAAGTTGAAAGGAAATGGAGTAAGAATCATGATATCTCTAGAGCCCAAGGAAGTCAAAGCTTGGTGGATGAAGAAGTAGACAATAGAAAATTATACCAAGTTATAAAAGGATGAAATGAGGATGTCAAACCTAATGCTAGAGGAGAACTACATTTAGGAACACCCTTGTTTGTGGGATGGAATTTAGATATTGAAATTTATGAATGGAATATGGAGAATTATGAGTCTAGACAAAAGGATTGTTGGACCATTGAGGCTATACCTAGGGAGAGCTTCAAATATTTCTTCTCAAAAAAATCCATACTAGTTGTCTTTGAAAGAAATATTGCATAATATCCCAACCTAATCCCCATAGGCTCAAATTCAAATAATTCCCCGGGCATTAATATTTAAATAAAGCAAATCACCTACCATACATGTTGTTGGAGTGTCTAAAATTGTTGGAGAACAAGGTCAACTAAAACACTTGGTGCAATATTTTACATGATATGTTTTTTGTTGGTGGAGTACTCATGTTCACTAACTATACCACAACAAGATTTGGAGGAAGAAAATTTACAAGAACTGCTCAAATAACAAAATTCAAGCATGGATTCAACCCTAAGAGATATAGGAGAGACATTACCGAGTTTCACGGAATCTCCATAAGTTTGGCCGGATAGGGCTCCTCTGCCTCTGTCTATGTCCAATTGAAATCCTAGACCCTTGAATATCTCCACTCCTCTACCTATGTCAGATGGGGTTTTTCTCCTCTACCTCTGTTGGATGGGGTTTTGCTCCTCTTCCTTTGTCTGAACCTGCCGAATTAGATTGAAGAGAGGTAGCCTGAAATGAATTCCATGAACAAATTCTGCATCCCTACAACATTCTCGGCGTTGTAAGAGCACCCTAGGAAACAAACACGATATGTATGGTCATGAATCAAGATCGGTTTTTCTCCTTGGGCGGGTTTTTTCTTAGCTAATAGATGCAGGGTGCCCAATTTTCTTTGTAATGAATATTGGGCGTGGGTGGATTTAGTTTGGCGGATTAGTTTGGCATTTATTTTTTTTATTTTTTTATATTTTATTATTATTTTATTATTATATATAATATAATATAATATAATATATATTAAAATAATTAATATTAAACCTTTATAGCCAACATCCCCCTATAAGTATCTATGTTATGGTTCCTCCTTGTAAATTTGTGACTTGAGTCCTCATAGACTTATAGAGTGGGTGGGTTATGATGCCAAATTCTTTGGCCCTTGATAGCATTTCATTTTCCATTATGTGAGTGGCATGCATCCTCAAGTTATAGACACACTGGAGCCATGGATTCCCAATGATTGTCAAGCATTGCAAGATATAACCATGCAAGAAACATTTCATGGGTATTACCATAATCAATTCATCTTTATAAACCACTTTTTGCTCAAATGCACATTCATGGTCAATTGGACATTTTCCTTTGTTTTGGATGAGTATAGTCCCAATTGTTCTGCATATTTACCACACCAATGTTTAAATCTCTCTATTGGAATGCTTGTGTTTGTGTGCACTTTTGCTCACAAAAATGGGTGGGGCTAGGTGAAAGCACTACTAAATTTGTACCCAAAATATGACACATTAAAATGGACACCATGTTGAACTCATGAACCATATATTCCCTGTTTAGGGCATGTGTGATGGCCTAAGGGACCACACATGTCCATGAGATTTTAGAGACAAATTTTATGATCTTAGACCCTATCTTTTGGATTTCAACTATTACATGGGCACCAAGAGTCATATCCAATGCACCAAACCTCAATATGGTGACCATATCTCACTTATAAGCTAAATTTCCCCTACGTAGGCCAAGGACTAGGCCGAAAGAAACATACCTGATGTTACAAATATCAAAATGGCCACCATATTCGGCCACTTACAAGTCAAAAATTTCCAATATAGAGCTTGCATGTTGGCCTATGGTCCAATGCATGGATCATGAACCCTAATTATGTCATGGACCATGGATCTTATATATAGATTGTTTGGTGCTCTAGGGTCGATGGTTATCGTGGCCTAAGACATAATCAAGGGCTAAAATTAATTGAGGGTGACCTTATGCTATATCATTTATATTTGGTGCTCATGCATCATGTGTGAGGGCTTGAGACACCACATAGGCAACATACAAAGAATCTTTGTCTTATGAAAAAGATATGGTACTATCCATTTTGAGGTTTGGAATAGAGATTGTTCTGATAGAATACACTCCATTGCACCATATAATCCACATGTAAGGAATAATTGTTCTAACACAACTACATTTGAACCCAAAATTCAAAGGCATCCTCTAATGCCACCCAAAAAATTGGCCTTGATGTCAGATTTTACCTTTAAAAATTGTAATTTTCTTGTTTTTTTTCAAATTGTCCCCGACGGTCATCATGCGCTAAGATATAAGATATAAGAATATTGAAAGCTACCAAGATCCTACCAAATTATTATAATGGTTTAGGTTAGGTAGGTTAAGTGGGTTAGGTGAGTTAGTATTGTGAGTTAGGTGCATTAGTGTGGTAGGTTATATAAATTAGTGGGGTAAGTAGGTTGGTTGGGTTAATAGAGAAGGTTACATAGTTTTTGGGATAGGTAGGTTATGCGGGTTATGTGGATTAGGTAGGTTGGTTTAGTGGGTTAGGTGGGATATTGTTTTGGATTAGGTGGGGTAGGTATGTTTATTAAGTAGGTTAGTGGGTTATGTTGGTTGTGGGTCAAAGGGGTACAATATGTAAGTTATTGGGGTAAGTACCTTATGTGGGTTAATGGAGTAGGTTAGGTTGGTTGATGGGTTAGGTAGGTTAAGTCATTTTTAATAAGAATACCAATAAACTAGCAGGGCACCATTAGGTGTGATGAACCCCCTAAAATGGAAGTGAAATATATGATAGAAAGTGTAGTTACTTGTCCCATGTGTTGTGAATTGTCGACGTTGGGGACTACTAAATAGTCTTTGTTAGATATGGGTTGTAGTGTTATGGATATCATCATTACAATTTAACTACAAGAACTTGCTTAATTAACTATTCATTCATTTTATGTGTGCCATATCTTCCCCCTTTTCGGTGAGTTGAAATGTTCAAATTGTTAAAGCCCTTTAATTTTTTTATGTGGATTAGGTAGGTTGGTTTAGAGGGTTAAGTGGGTTAGGTGGGATAGGTTTGTGGATTAGGTGGGGTAGGTATGTCTATTAAGTAAGTCAGTGGGTTATGTAGGTTGTGGGTCAAAGGGGTACATTGTGTAAGTTATTGGGGTAAGTACCTTATGTGACTTAATGAAGTAGGTTAGGTTGGTTGATGGGTTAGGTAGGTTAAATCATTTTTCATAAGAATAACAATAAACAATCAGGATACCATTAGGTGTGGTGAGCCCCCTAAAATGGAAGTGAAATATATGATAGAATGTGCGGTTACTCATCCCATGTGTTGTGAATTATTAACATTGGGGACTGCTAACTAGTATTTGTTAGATATGGGTTGTAGTGTTATGGGTCTCATCATTACAATTTACCTACAAGAAATTGCTCAATTAACTATTCATTCATGTTATGTGTCTCATATATTCCCCCTAGAGAAACATTCCTTGCAGAGATAAGAGACTTGAAAGCTATCAAGATCCTACCAATCAAATGATGCTTGGGACATAAGGGCTTGTCAAAGTTCATATGCTAGCTTATAAGTCAGTTCAGAATTTGCATGTGACATAGCACTATCATTCGATATTCAAATTGTTACATTTCATTGTCATGCATCATGTGTGAGGGTTTGAGCCACCACAAAGGAAACATACAAATAATATTTGTTTTATGAACAAGATATGGTACTATCCATTTTGAGGTTTGGCATATAGATTGTTCTTATAGAATACACTACATTGCACCATATAAGCCCTACATAATCCCTACACTCCTTACAAACCATGTAACATCATTCAAAGACATATTCATGACCTCTAACCCCATTATTTTAAAATTTGTTCGAGACGCATGTCCCCGCATCTAGTACTGCAAGGGCATGCAATAACATAAAAAAATAAGCACTTGATAAATTGCATAAGCTTCATTAGTTATGTCGTGTATTTATTTTTTTCTTTCATCTAAGTACTTTTTTTCTCCATAAATAATACTTTTTTGCGCCATGCCAACATGATGATGTCAACAATGTAAAGTGCTAGGATAGGTGAACTAGTGAAATCCTGTGAGATGGCATGGATGACATCAACAAGGGGGAATGGAGAAAACAAGTGGAATTTCCAAGATATGGCACATGGAATTGACATAGGTAAATGGAACCTTGGTTTATCAAAATTACTCTAAGTATTAATGCTTCAAAATCTACAAGAATTTAATTGAATCTTATAATGTATTTTCAATCCACATCTCCTTGGGGATATCCTTCTTCATGTTTTGAATTGCATAAATCCTTTCCTAGACATGATACAATGCATGATTGTGTTTCATAATGATTTTGGATTCAAGAGCCTAGGTAGATATTGACCCTCATGTTCCTCAGTTTTGCATGGATCCTTCCCCAACACCAATACTTGATTTAAATTACATGTGTTTTATGATATTTCTGGTCCAATAGAATGGGTGGAGTGATATTCTTATGTTTTCCTAGTTGTGCAAGACTTCCCACTGACTTGAACTCATACCAAAATTGAATTATATAATGATTTAGGTCCAAGAAAAAACCATGTATAATTGAAGGGATGAGACATATTGGAATACAAATGGGATGAAATATGCTTAAAAGCACATGATTTCCCTACATGGTGTTCATTCAAGATGAGACAAGGATGGCACATATGCATAGTGGTTGAAGATAAAACATTGATGTGAATATTAAATAGAGACTATAGGTGCATATGACAATCCTAGAAGGTGCATATGACTATGTGGACCCATAACCCTCTTAAGAGGGAATTCTACTTGAGTTGTACAAGTACACACTAGCAAATTTGGGTCATTTTGCGATGGCTATTTCGACACTCTTGTGACGTTATGTTGTGGATATTGTGATGAATTTTGGGTCTCCCAAACGTCGCTTCACGTGAACTACTAGATCAACTTGAAATTAAAATTTGATACTTTGCAAGCTAGTTGTACCTTGAGTCAAATACAAATATGAAATTTGGAATCACTAACATATCTACTAGAACATATGAAAAATAGGGTTTATGGTTTACATGATGATATGATGATGGAAGAAAGTGGGTGTGTGAGTGAAATTTGAGTCCAGAAACCATCCCATATCATTAATGCATGTGAATAGTCTATCCATGTCAAATTTCAATGCATACAGAAACAGTTTGAAAACATTTCAACGTTGGCCCCATTCACATGTCATTGTTGCCCGCCTCTAGTATTTTTATGGTTTTGATTAATAAATCAACGAAAAAGAGGGATTTTTCAACACAACTATGACACAAATACATTGTATATACATTAATGTATAACCTGAAAGAAAAATGAAGAAATATTGATGAAAACTTAAAACTTGCATCAACCAAATTGTGTACTTTGAAAGAAAATTAGGGTTTATGGTTTACATGATGAATTTATGATGGAAGAAAGTGGGTGTGTGAGTCAAATTTGAGTCCAGAAACCCTCCCATATTGTTAAGGCATGAAAATAGTCTATCCATGACAAATTTCAGTGCTCGTAGAAACTATTTGAAAAAATTTCAATGTTGGCCCCATTCACAGGTCATTGTTGTCGATGTCTAGTCCTCGTACAATTTCTGTTCCTTGTTCCTTGTAAAATTCATTCAACATTACACACGTCCTTGCATCTAGTATTGAAAGGGAGTATTTTTATGGCGTTGATTAAGCAATCAATGAAAAAGAGGGATTTTTCATCACAACTATGACACAGATACATTGTATATACATTAATGTAGAACCTGAAAGAAAAATGAAGAAAGACTGATGCAAACTTAAAACTTGCGTCAACCAAATTGTGTACTTTGAAAGAAAATTAGGGTTTATGGTTTACATGATGAATTGATGATGGAATAAAGTGGGTGTGTGAGTCAATTTGATCCCAAAAAACCTCCCATATCGTTAAGGCATGCAAATAGTCTATCCATGACAAATTTCAGTGCATACATAAACAGTTTGAAAAAAATTCAACGTTGGCCCCATTCACAGATCACTATTGCCTGTGTCTAGTCCTAGTAGAATTTATGTTCCTTGTTCCTGGTTCTGTGTTCCTCATTGCTTGTTCCTTGTTCTTTTTTCCTCATTCCTTGACCATGGTGTAGTCCCCAAGATCGATTATTTTTGTACAAAACATACAAATGGCATAAAATGTCCCACACAAAGACCAAATATCTGCTACATAAGTATTTTGTCTTTTTTCAAGGACTATGTAACACATCTCAATTCTAAGAAGATTCAAATAGGACCTAAGAACCTTACATTCTTTCCTTAACCATGGGTGACATAACACTATCATTCAATAGTAAATTTTTTTTACATTTCATTGTCATGCATCATGTGTACTGAGGGCTTGAGCCACCACAAAGGAAACATACAAAGAATAATTTTCTTATGAACAAGATATGGTACTATCCATTTTGAGGTTTGGCATAGAGATTTTTCATATAGACTACACTACATTGCACCATATTATAATCCCTACACTCCTTTCAAACCATGTAACACCATTCAAATTAGACACATTCTTGCAACGAATTAGCTATACTATCGATGAATGTTTTTCATCGATAGTATAGCTAATTCATCTCAATATTATTTACATTCGTCTCTCTTGCGAGGATATCAAATGATGCTTGGATTCATTCCGTATTTGGTTTATCAACTTGAAATTAAAATTTGATACTTTTGAAGCTAGTTGGACCTTGAGTCAAATACAAATATGAAATTTGGAATCATTAACATATCTACTAGAGCATATGAAAAATAGGGTTTATGGTTTACATGATGATATGATGATGGAAGAAAGTGGGTGTGTGAGTGAAATTTGAGTCCATAAACCCTCCCATATCATTACAGCATGAAAATAGTCTATCCATGTCAAATTTCAATGCATACAGAAACAGTTTGAAAAAATTTCAACGTTGGCCCCATTCACATGTCATTGTTGCCCGCCTTTAGTATTTTTATGGTGTTGATTAAGAAATCAACGAAAAAGAGGGATTTTTCATCACAAATATGACATAGATACATTGTATATACATTAATGTAGAACCTAAAAAAAAAATGAAGAAAGACTGACAAAAACTTAAAACTTGCGTCAACCAAATTGTGTACTTTGAAAGAAAATTAGTGTTTATGGTTTACATGATGAATTGATGATGGAAGAAAGTGGGTGTGTGAGTCAAATTTGAGTCCAGAAACCCTCCCATATCATTAAGGCATGCAAATAGTCTATTCATGTCAAATTTCAGTGCATACAAAAACTGTTTGAAAAAATTTCAACGTTGGCCCCATTCACAGGTCACTGTTGTCGGTGTCTAGTCCTAGTACAATTTCCATTCCTTGTTCCTTGTAAAATTCGTTCGACATTACACACATACCCACATCTAGTACTGTAAGGGAGTACTTTTATGGCGTTGATTAAGAAATCAACGAAAAAGAGGGATTTTTCATCACAACTATGACACAGATACATTGTATATACATTAATGTAGAACCTGAAAGAAAAAGGAAGAAAGACTGATGCAAACTTAAAACTTGTGTCAACCAAATTGTGTACTTTTCAAGCTATCTAGACCTTGAGTTAAATACAAATATAAAATTTGGAATCATTAACATATCTACTAGAACATATGAAAAATAGGGTTTATGGATTACATGATGATATGATGATGGAAGAAAGTGGGCGTGTGAGTGAAATTTGAGTCCAGAAACCCTCCCATATCACTACAACATGAAAATAGTCTATCCATGTCAACTTTAAATGCATACAGAAACAGTTTGAAAAAATTTCAACGTTGGCCCCATTCACATGTCACTGTTGCCCGCCTCTAGTATTTTTATGGTGTTGATTAAGAAATCAACGAAAAACATGTATTTTTCGATAAAAATACGACACAGATACATTGTATATACATTAATGAAGAACCTGGAAGAAAAATGAAGAAAGACTGACGAAATCTTAAAACTTTTGTCAACCAAATTGTGTACCTTGAAAGAAAATCAGGGTTTATGGTTTACATGATGAATTGATGAGGAAGGAGGTGGGTGTGTGAGTCAAATTTGAGTCCAGAAACCCTCCCATATTGTTACGACATGCAAATAGTCTATCCATGCAAATTTCAGTGCATACTGAAACTGTTTGAAAAAATTTCAGCATTGGCCCCATTCACAGGTCACTGTTGTCAGTGTCTAGTCCTAGTACAATTTCCATTCCTTGTTCCTTGTAAAATTAGTTCGACATTACACACATCCCCACATCTAGTACTGCAAGGGAGTATTTTTATGGCATTGATTAAGAAATCAATGAAAAAGAGGGATTTTTCATCACACCTATGACACAGATACATTGTATATACATTAATGTAGAACCTGAAAGAAAAATGAAGAAAAACTGATGAAAACTTAAAACTTGTGTCAACCAAATAGTGTACTTTGAAAGAAAATTAGGGTTTAGGGTTTACATGATGAATTGATGATGGAATAAAGTGGGTGTGTGAGTCAAATTTGAGCCTAGAAACCCTCCCATATCGTTAAGGCATGCAAATAGTCTATCCATGACAAATTTCAGTGCATACATAAATAGTTTGAAACAATTTCAATGTTGGCCCCATTCATAGGTCACTGTTGCCCGTGTATAGTCCTAGTATAATTTATATTACTTGTTCCTTGTTACTTGTTCCTTGTTTCTCATTTATTGACCATGGTGTAGTCACCAAGATCCATTATTTTTGTACAAAACCTACTAATGGCATAAAATGTCCCACACAAAGGCCAAATATCCGCTACATAAGTCTTATGTCTTTTTTCAAGGACTATGTAACGAATATCAATTCTAAGAAGATTCAAATAGGACCTAAGAACCTTATGTTATTTCCTTAACCATGGGTGACATAACACTATCATTCAATAGTCAAATTTTTACATTTCATTGTCATGCTTCATGTGCACTGAGGGCTTGAGCCACCACAAAGGAAACATACAAAGAATATGTGTCTTATGAACAAGATATGGTACTATCGATTTTGAGGTTTGGCATATAGATTGTTCTTATAGACTACACTACATTGCAACATATAATCCCTACACTCCTTGCAAACTATGTAACACCATTCAAATTAGACACATTCTTGCAATGAATTAGCTATACTATCGACGAACTTTTATCGTCGATAATATAGCTAATTCGTCGCAAGATTATTTACATTTGTCTCTCTTGCGACGATATCAAATGATGCTTGGATTCATTTCATATTTGGTTTATCAAATTGAAATTAAAATTTGATACTTTGCAAGCTAGCTGGACCTTGAGTCAAATAAAAATATGAAATTTGGAATCATTAACATATCTACTAGAACATATGAAAAATAGGGTTTATGGTTTACATGATGATATGATGATGGAATAAAGTGGGTGTGTGAGTGAAATTTGAGTCTAGAAACCCTCCCATATCATTAAGTCATGCAAATAGTCTATCCATGTCAAATTTCAATGCATACATAAATAGTTTGAAAAACTTTCAACGTTGGTCCCATTCACATGTCACTGTTGCCCGCCTCTAGTATTTTTATGGTGTTGATTAAGTAAACAATGAAAAATAGGTATTTTTCATCACAACTATGACACATATACATTATATATACATTAATGTACAACCTAAAATAAAAATGAAGAAAGACTGATGAAAAATTAAAACTTGTGTCAATCAAATTGTGTATTTTGAAATAAAATTAGGGTTTATGGTTTACATGATGAATTGATGATGGAAGAAAGTGGGAATGTGAGTAAAATTTTAGTCCAAAAACCATCCCATATTGTTAAGGCATGCAGATAGTCTATCCATGAAAAATTTCAGTGCATACAGAAACTGTTTGAAAAAATTTCAACGTTGGCCCCCTTCACAAGTCACTGTTGCTGTTGTCTAGTCCTCGTACAATTTCCGTTCGTTGTTCGTTGTAAAATTCGTTCGACATTACACATGTCCCCATATTTAGTATTGCCAGGGAGTATTTTTATGGCATTGATTAAGCAATCAATGAAAAAGAGGGATTTTTCATCACAACTATGACACATATACATTATATATACATTAATGTAGAACTTGAAAGAAAAATGAAGAAAGAATGATGAAAAATTAAAACTTGCGTCAACCAAATTGTGTACTTTGAAAGAAAATTAGGGCTTCAACAAAAATATATATATAAATGACAAACACTTTCATCGAAAATTCGTTGATGCAATACTATGACAACAATATTGATGAAATCTTATACGATCACGATGGTATAAAAATGAAATAGCTTCTCTTGGTTTCAAGAATAATTTATCCTCTATTGAACATAGCCAACCATGTGAAGGTGGAAGCTCATATGGCCCCTCCCCTCCCCCTCACATCACTCTCAATTGATCCCCAAAACCCAATCTATAAAATAGAAAATAATCGAAAGAAACGTCCTATTAAGATTCATGCATAGAAACTACAAAAACAAAAATTAATGAAGGTACATGAAATTATGTGTTTCTAAATGATATTTTTAGTCTACCACGTACTTTAGTATATTGACAACTATTTTCAGGTTTCACATAATAATTAAACAACATGTAACATAGGATATAAAAACGTCGCATAAAACTTAAAAACATGTAATTAACCCATGACATTATAAGTAAATTATTTTAAGAGAATAATTCATACAAATTAAAATATTATATAGTCATGTACCTAGTCCAACCTCAACATCTGTGTAATCATACTTATTCTATATCTTGATATTCTTCATCGAAATCGACATCTATATCATCATCCGATTCAGAAATGATGTTGAAAGGATTGATGATATCATCATCGTCATCAATGTCATTTTAGAGCATATTTTCATCGAAATCATCATCAAGAATTGCAATATTGTCTCCTATGCCTGTATCATGATCTTCTTCGTCTTCTTCATTTGTTGACCTTGCATGATCTTCTGGCTATGTTTGGTCTGTCGAATCATCTTCTTGATATTAAATATCATCTTCTTCCTGTAAATGTGTATACTTAATTGGCCTTCCTCTTGGATCATATCTAACAACAAATGATCAATCCCTCTCACCTGGAACATTTGAGTAAAATACCTATTCACATTGTCTTGGAAAAACATAACGATTATGTCCTCTTTCAAACACCATTGTTTTAATCATTAGAAATCCATTGGCATGTTGAATAAAAGTTCTTTCCTCATCGCGTTCATGCATTTGTAACCTATACCATTTGACATCGAACAAAACTAATTTGAAGGAATTAAAGTCACACTCATGTATATCGTTTAAATACCCATAGTATCTATTTTCAGATTCTCGGGGATGTCTATCACTCCTAGAGGAAACATTAGTGACCTGGAATACTACAGTTATCCCACTATCAGAAGTTTTCATGGTTTCATCCAATTGTTTTTTGTGAAATTTACAACCATTGCACCACATAGACTTGTGGTGTTTCAACTGCAATATGCCAGATATGTAAAAGATGCATTGTCAATTAATAAATTAACATATATATTTATATAACTTCAAAAGTATTTGAAAAATTCAGTACACATGTAGTCACCTTGATGTAATATAAAATAACTGAATAAAATGGGTGAATTTGCTTACCTGTCCATATTTCAAACCATATGCTAAATCAATTTCCCTTTGCGTAACATTGTCATCTCTGTTACGACGAGCTTATCTAACCAATTCAGACAGTCGTTGCCATGATAACCTACCTCCATTATGTTGTTTACATATTTCAATCCATACATTGATCCAGTCAAGATTATTTACAATGTATAAATGCAGTGCATCCCACTCTTGAGCAACTGAATAAAAATATCATAATTCACCAATATTAAATATTAGTTATAACGTCCAATATGCAGGTTATAAATATTAATAATTTATGAAATAAATTATATTATTATATTAATGAGTATGATCAGATACACAAAAAATGAAACTTTATATGTATTATTAATATAAATTTCCACAATTATTAAAATATTACCTCTCATTTTTTTTATTCTACCTTTCCCCAATAGATGCTCCCGATCTTCAAATTTTTTGATGGAGTTCACATCCCAAATGCGATCCACTGCATGCATAGTTGGCATTGCTAATTTAGGAACATACTGACTAATATACACCATGGGTTTATATACCATATATCCCTCCACCATAGAACCCTCAGGACGTGCTCTTTGTCTAACCAACGCCTTCAATGATTTCAAGTACCTCTCCACCATCCACATTGACCTTGTGTGAACAGGTCCACAAATTTCAATCTCCTCAACTTGGTGTATGAGGTAGTGTTATTGTGCATTGAAAAATGTTGGAGGCATATACTTTTGCATTTCACACATTAGATGAGGAATTTCTCTCCTCCAATACTTTATATCATCTTCATGGATTTCTTTCAATGACAACCATCTACATGAGATCGCAACACAAGAAAATAACATGTTTCAATATAACATAATATAATATATTACATTACAAGTAAAACACATGTCATTATATAAGTACAACAATAATTTGAAAGAACATTTTGCGTATAAATCACAACTACTTACCTCATGTATTTTCCAAGATCATATATAAATTTCTTGACGTTTTTGTCAAAGTCGTTTGGGAGAGATAGCGGTAGAACATACTGTGACAAAAAAATGAATCGTGATTTGTTTTGACCAAAGTAGACAAGAAAAAATAAAAAAAATAAAAGATGTATAAGGCCAATATATATAAATATGTATACCAAAATTATTTCCTTAATGAAGGTATGCCAATCATGTGTTTTTACACCACCAAATTCACCTTTCTTCGTTAATATATTATTTATGTTTGAAGCAAAACCCGTGGGAAATTTAATTCTTTGAATGACCTCTTTTACATCATTGCTTTGTTGCTCTGTTAATAACCATGGAAGGTTATTTTGGTCTAGTATTCCATCTGATCTATTTGAATATCGGATCACACTTTTTCAAAGAGTATAACGGTTATAATGGTCATATTGTCACTCTTGCGACGAACGTTGACTATATCAATTTAGACTTTGTCAAAATGTATAACGGTCAATATGGATAGTATCAAAAAGTGTAACAGTCAATAGTTAGCGTCGCTCTTGCGATGAATACACATGTTTGTCGAAATAACGACAATAGTCCACTATCTTGATGCTTGTTGCAAAACAGACGAAATTTTGGTTCTATTGATAGAGCGACGAATACGGGATGGATTTAGAACAGAATTGAAAAATTGAACTTTTTCTCTTGAATTTTGTGACGAAAGAGTACTTTCTTCGCAAGTAGTCGTCGCAATTTTTTCAATATATAGTAGTGATTAGGACTTACCCTCAATTTTCAACCTCCTTTTATCTTGATTCCTAGGGTTTGTTGGCATCTTTCACCCTTGGAATCTTCCTTGACATCATTTATTGTATTGTTGTTGCAATTTTAATCTTGATAGGGTTTGACATCTTGGATGTTTTAAGCTTGTTTTATGTCATTTACATTTCAACAAGAATTTGTTATCTAAAACCCTAGTTTTATCTTGCATTTTCATCCATCTTTCATTACATATCTATTGGTTTTAAGGGTTGTTATCTTTTTGATGTTGTAACTTTCCTTGTTGCTGAAGTAATCATCTTAAAATGAAAGTTTTATGACAACCATATTTTCCTTATTTATTTGTAGTGCTTGGGGTATACCCTTGACTTATTTTGACTTTTTAGGCATCATATATTTCCTTCAATACTTCATTTATGAAAATCTGGATCCTACTTCACTAAACCTCCTTACACTTGCTTTGAAAACCTTGACCAAAGTGGTGGTCTGATTAAGTGACCAATATAGGAGAATGCAAACTTGACTTGTCTTGATATAGGATTCCTTGAGGTTGCTAGGGAAGCTTCCCTTTTGTTGGATTCCATGCTTCACTAAAATGAGGGAAGTAATTGCTAAGGTGACAGTGGTAAGTACTTCCACTAGTTACACTTGTCTTGCACTTTGTGATAGGCTTTTCACAAGGGTTCTAGATCTTGTGATAAGACAACAAACTTGATTATGGATTTTCCAAAGATGGTAAATGAACTTTATTGTTTGTACAAATGCAACAACCTATTTCATTGTTTTTATTTTGGGCATGGAATCTAAAATGGCTCATGGATTTTTGGGTAGGAATCTAAGATACACTTCAAATGGTAAAATATTTGTTGTATTATTAGTGCAATTATAGTTGTTACACAAAGAAGATGTTTGTATCACAAGTTTTTTGGGTGTAGATGCTAAAAATGAATATGTTGGTGAAGAATGGTGGGATTCACTATTTTAATTTATGTATAGGATAGAATACTACTCTTTAATTGAATATCTATTAGTCCTACGATATTAGTATTGTTGATGTATAATCATGATTGATCAGAATCTGGACCAGGGGTCAAAATTTAGTTGAAAAATCAAAGTTCTCGGAATCTCCTCAAAACAAATGGGTGCGTAACCCTCGTCGTCACAAACCCAACGCAATTCGAATGAGTTCAAACGGACGTCGGATGAGTGATATATCGCGATCTGTTTGATTCACCAAACAGGCAAAAAAAAACAAAACTGACTGTACAGTCCGTACAGCTGATGTGGCAGAAGCTGTATAGCTGACATGGAATATCTGTATGTTGAGGTGGTAGTTGATGATGTGGCAATAATTTATTGGTATATGTGGACGAATCCTGTTTCGACACGTGGCAACATTGTAGCAAATGGTTTGGTGCCATGTGGCCCAGGCGTGGGCTGCCACGTGGCACCCTATTATGGTATGGTGTGGTAAAATTTTATAGAGTCCATGGGGATCAAACCCTGGACCTCCTCCACTGGTCAAATTATTTAGCAACGATCTCTCTACCAACACGCCACTCAAGTGTTTCTTAACACTATATGATTTTATATATATTTAAGTTTGAATATGTGTATGGTTTGGGTGCATCCGGGCTGGGGCTTAGCCCCAGCCCCCAGTTTCAAACCACTACCATATGACCTTGCCACTTTGCGTGCATGGATTTGGTTTTTTAAATGGTTATAATACCAAATGCACCCGCCACTTGTCACACTTGCATGCGCCTGTGGCATTGGAGCCTTTTTCTTTTATGTACGGTCACATGGACCATATGCCCAACGACCTATGCAGTTAGGGGGCTTAGTTCCGTTAACCGTTCTATAGTTGCGCCCATTTTGCGGTTATGTGATGGTGCTAGGTTTTAGCATGGAAATGAGCATGTGTGCTAGGTTGGACGCACAGAGGTGAATTTTGATGAACCAGAGAAAAAAAGCTTGAAGGAAAAAATAGCAGGAGGCCTAACTTCTTCATTTTTTTGGCCAAATGAGGTGCCAAAAAAGCCCAGCTAGGGGTTTTTGGACGTTCTGAATCCATTGGCATAGTTTTCAAAGGAATTTGAAGATTTTTTTTGCAGGTTTTTCACCATTGAAGTTGCAAAGAGCTTCAGGGAGCTTGAAGCCCTCCATGATGGAGGCCATGCTCAGATGAGCCAAAGTCTGTTTTCTGTGACTGAATAGTCATTTTTGACTAAGTGTTATGCTTTTAAAACATTGGGATAGGTTTCAGATCCATTTGAGGAATTTTACAGGTGTTGTTTCCACATGGAAGCTCAGGGAAGCTCAATGCCACATGTAGAAGAGGTCATGCCCGGATGAGCCATGATCCGTTTTTCAGAGTTCTATTAGTCATTTTTGGGGTTTTTATGTATTCTGAACCCAATGGTACAGTCAATAATTCCATTGGAGTTGAGCAACATATTGTAAAAGAATCTTTGACAAACTAATCCCAGAGATCCTAGTCCATTGATGGAGGCTCAAGGAGATGTAGCCCAGTTGGGGGTGAACTCCTTTATCATCTTGTTATTGTTGTGAGTTTGTTGGTTATATTTTCTGCAAGATATGTTTATTGTGTATTTGTTTAAAACACATTTTTAACTTTTTAAAGACCTCACACATACACATTTAAAAGAAGCATGAAATTGACACATAAAACTTCTTGCATAACTAAGACATTGAGCAAGGTCCTGAAAAGTTTATTTTAATGAAGTAGAGGGTCTTGCATAACATAACAAGTCAGCCCCCTATTTCCAGATCAGGTGGTATCAGATCATAGTTTTTCTCATGTGATTTCCATTGATAGATAGAGTTTTAGATGTTGGTATTTTTGCAAGTTTTGTGTTGAATTTTGATATCTTGCAAGGATGGAGGAAGCTTCAAACATTGATAGTTCTCATACATATTCATTATCCAAGTTCTTTGACAAAGAGATGTTGAAGGAGTTTGTAACCATGAGAGATATGGTACAAGAGTTGGAGAGTTGAAGAGTCATGCACATGCATGTGTTTTTCTGTGTGTGTAAACAGTGAACTTGGTGATAGATAGTTCATCCTGAATGACTCATGATTGTAACATGAATGTCGAATTGTCATTTTGGGAAGGTCGATATGTTTTAAATGAGTCTCGACTTGTGTCGATGTTGTTTTGACGACTATGTTGTGTCGATCATGTTCTTCGACTTATGTTTAGTCGATGGTGTTTGTTGGCTTGTAAGTCGATTTTGAGTACACCAAGATGCAGGAAAACACCATGTTCTTTGACGAAGTACAAGATGTGACCATTTGCTTGAAGAGAAAAAAGACTTTGTTGCCATCAATTTCAGTCTTGTATAAATTTGTTTTCAAGATTGATGGTTTTCTTGGTTTGTGACAAGATGTCGCAGGAAAGTTTTTGCAGCCATTGTAGAGAAAATTGTTTTGATGCCAAAGAGTTCACAAGAGGGACTTGATTCTCAGTGGGAAGGCTGGCAGTCTTCCAAGCACAAAGAGAACAGTGGGTCAGCAGTAGCTAGAGAATAGTGGTTGAGGGACATAGTCAGTTGCAGTACAAGGCATGTCAAGGTATCCAGGTGATTGTCGAAAATACTTTTAAAGTAAAATCAGTTGATAGAACTTGGAAGCAGAAGAGTATTGAAGCTCAGGTAGATAATCATAAGCTTTTGTGGGTCCAAAAGCCTTTCAGTGGGAAGGTGTGATCAGAATCTGGACCAGGGGTCAAAATTTGGCCGAAAATTCAAAGTTCTCAGAATCACCTCAAAACAAATAAGTATGTAGCGCTTGTCATCACAAACCCAACGCAACTTAAACGGGTTCAAACAGATGTCGGATGAGTGAGATATCACGATCTGTTCGATTCGCCAAACAAGTAAAAAAATTGCTGACTGTACAGTCTGTACAGCTGACGTGGCAGAGGCCGTACAACGGATGTGGCATGTTTGTACACTGAGGTGGTAGTTGATGATGTGGCAATCTTTTATTGGTAGATGTGGATGAATCCTGTTTTGACACGTGGCATCATTGTAGCAAATGGTTTGGTGCCATGTGGCACCCTATTATGGTATGGTGTGGTAAAATTTTATAGAGTTCGTGGGGGTCGAACCCCAGAACTCCTCCACCGGTCAAACACTTTAGTAATGGCCACCCTGCCAATGCGCCACTCAAGTTTTTCTTAACACTATATGATTATATATATATTTAAGTTTGAATATGTGTATGGTTTGGGCGCGTCTGAGCTGGGGCTTAGCCCAAGCCCTCGGTTTCAAGACACTACCATATGACCTTGCCACTTTGCGTGCACGGATTTGGTTTTTGAAATGGTTATAATACCAAATGCACCTGCCACTTGTCACACTTGCATGCGGCCGTGGCATTGGAGCCTTTTTCTTTTATGTGCGGTCACATGGACCATATGCCCAACAACCTATGCAATTAGGGGGCTTAGTTCCGTTAACCGTTCTACAGTTGCGCCCATTTTGTGGTTATGTTCCAATGCTAGGTTTTAGCACGGAAATGAGCGCGTGTGCTAGGTTAGACGCACATAGGTGCATTTTGGCGAACCAGAGACAACAAGCTTGAAGGAGAAAATGGAAGGAGGCCTAACTTCTTCATGTTTTGGCCAAATGAGGTGCCAAAAAAGCCTAGCTAGGGTTTTTTGGACGTTCTGAATCCATTGGCATAGTTTGCAAAGGCATTTGAAGATTTTTTTTGCATGTTTTTCACCATTGAAGTTGCAAAGAGCTTTAGGAAGCTTGAAGCCCTCATTGATGGAGGCCATGCTCAAATGAGCCAAAGTCTATTTTTTGTCACTGAATAGTCATTTTTGACTAATTGTTATGCTCTGAACACATTGGGATAGGTTTCAAATCCATTTGAGGACTTTTACAAGTGTTTTTTCCACAGGGAAGCTCAAGGAAGCTCAAGGCCACATGTAGAAGAGGTCATGCCCGGATGAGCCATGATCTGTTTTCAGAGTTCTATTAGTCATTTTTGGGGTTTTTATGTATTCTGAACCCAATGGTACAGTCAGTAATTCCATTGGAGTTGAGAAGAATCTTGTAAAAGAATATTTGACAAACTAATCCCAGAGAGCCTATTCCATTGATGGAGGATCAAGGAGATGTAGCCCAGTTGGGGGTGAACTCCTTTATCATCTTGTTATTGTTGTGAGTTTACTTGTTATATTTGCTGCAAGATATGTTTATTGTGTATTTGTTTAAAACACATATTTAAATTTTTAAATACCTCACACATAAACATTTAAAAGAAGCATGAAATTGACACATAAAACTTCTTGCATAACTAAGACATTGAGCAAGGTCCTGAAAAGTTTATTTTAATGAAGTAGAGGGTGCTTGCATAGCATAACAAGTCAGCCCCCTATTTTCAGATCAATGATGGTATACTCCTATTTAATTTGGCATCTATCAATCTCACAATATTATTAGGATGATGTATAATCATGATCATGATACATTAGTGACAATGAAGACTTGGGAGGAAAAACCAAAAAAATCTTTTCCATAATATAGATTCGATGAATTTAATTATGTTTTAAGAAGATGACATATATGAAACAAAATCAACTTTTTAAATGTATTATTTTTATTTATAAAAAATGTATACAATTATGTAAAAATTGAGTTTCTTTAACAATGATATCTAATTTTGTAAAAATGTAGAGGGTAGTCTATATCACTATTGATAAAAAATTGTGATTACCTTGATTTTCCAGTATTGGGAATAAAAAAAAATGATATAAGAAGGAGGATTTTGTGTATTCTCATAATCTCATGGCCTATCCCTTAGTCTTATTTTTGTCCTTCATTTTATAGAATCAAAATCTAAGTCAGTATGATTGAGATACTCATAGTTTTGTCCAACCACTTGACAAAGAGATTGCAAGAAGAGCTTTGAAGAATTGATGAGGAATTTCGTCTAAGTGTTGTGCCCCTCTTCCCCTTTTCTTCCATGTGCAACACTTAGTGGAAAACTTAGTCCTTTTTTAACTTACATTTCCATCTCCTCTCCAAGTAGTCCTTTTCATCTTACATTTCCATCTCCTCTCCATCTTCATACTTCATACTTAGTCATTTTCCCATTCTTCACATAGCTCATTATTCTCCATCTCCATAATTATCCATTTTGACAACTTCCTCTCTTATCCATTCACTTCTCTTCGCATCTCAT
>ML784489.1:169995-182334 GCA_009831015.1 Picea engelmannii
TATCAAGAGTCTCGGGCTGTTTAAAGGCACAGTTCCACTCTTGCGACACCTTCTGAGCCGTATCAGTAGTCTCGGGCTGTTTAAAGGCACAGTTCCACTACTGCGACTCTACTGACGGATTCTTTCAAGTCGGTGACAGTACGATGCCTAACCCCTGGTGTCTGTCTCTGCCTATCTCCATTAGTTGCCCGCCTCCTGTTCAGGGGCGTTTTGCTTCTTGTTGTCATTATGATGGTCGGGTCATCTTGATTGTATTCGTCTGACTTGCGTCCTGTTGGTTCGAGTGTTGACCTAGAGTCGAGGGGGAGTTGTTTCTTCTAAAACCCGCGCACACACTTTAAAAAAAAAAATAAATAAATAAAAATTCACCGGTTGACTGTGTAGTTGTCCTTAGCTAGGAGGGGTGTTACACTAGGTACCCAACTGACATGCATGTCGACATAAGAATGGGAGAAAATTGAAAGTAAAGCAAGAAGTACGATACAAATGTTTCTTGCAAATTTGGTGCTGCTGAATGTCTTGGGTGAATATTCGACCAAGAAATTATGGGACAAGCTGGGAATATTATACTAGTCAAAATATCTGGTAGATAAGTTGTTTCTTAGAAAGAAACTGTATCTTTTGAGGATGAGTGATCGCAGTTCGGTGAATGAGCATTTAAATGCATTTAATACCATGTTAAGCCAGTTATCGTCTGTGGATATAAATATCATGAATGAGGATAAGTGTATCAACCTATTATGTTCTTTGCAAGACTCCTGGGCTAGCTTAGAAATGGCTATTGGGATACATGAAACCACACTAGTGCTAGAGACCATGGTTGCTTCTTTGCTATAATAAGAAATGAGAAGAAAGAACATGGATCGACCAAAGATGCTCTGGTAGTGAGAGGTCGATCGATAGACATAGATAAAGGTAGATTCTCCAATAGAAAGTATAAGTCGAAGGGTAGATCTAAATCCCTAGATTAGTTGATGCAAAGATGTTGGAAATGCAATCAAGCTAGGATTTATAAAAAGGACTGTAAGTCGAAGGAAACAAAAGGCAGTGTTGGATCCAATGAGAAGCAGTTGACTAAGAGAAATACGACCTCGGAAAAGGGAGGTGATGTGTACCTGGCATCGACTAGTACATAGTTGGATCAAGATGTTTGTTTTATCAACTCAGGAGCATATTATCATATCACACCACATAACAAATGGTTATGTGAATATGAACAATATGATGGGAGTGATGTGTTCTTGTGGGATGAATCAACAACCAAAATTGTCGGATGGGGAAGAGTTCGACTGACACTGCAAGATTTAAGGAAAGAAACTTGATATCCATCAACAAGATGGGTGATGCAAGTGTGCATACTCTATTTTAGAAGGATTTGTGTAATATGGTAAAAGGTCAGTGGTCTTAATGAAAGGAGTTCGGATTTCTACCCAATACAATTTGTTAAGCAATTTTGATCCGACTGGATGCAACAACATCGTTTCTTCTGAAATCAACTGCAACTGTGAATCCACTTGAATCGATGTTGAAAAAACTCGACTCGACTCAAGGCAAGTCAATTCAAACTAACTCAACAAGACATGATGAACTCAACCCAACTAGGTTATGGCCTGAGAGGATGAGACACATTGAATAAAAAGGACTTTGAGATATGCAAAGCAAAGGTATGTCCGAAGGCTTTCCTGAATGTGGTTTAGAAGTCGACTTTTGTGAACATTGCATATATGGGAAACAAAGTTGGTTGAGGTTCCCATATGGAGCGAAAAGGGAAAATTAGATTCTAGAACTGGTGCATAGTGAAGTATTTAGCTTGGTTACATTGCCTTCACTTGGTGGATCTCTATATTATGTCTCCTTCATAGATGATTTTTCCAGGAAGACATGGATATATTTACTGAGGAAGAAATCATAGGTTTTCGAGATATTTAAGGAGTTTAAAGGTCTTGTGGAAAACTAGACAGAGAAGAGGAATAAAGTGTTCAAGACTGATAATGGTGGTGAATTCTATGGAAATAAATTTGATCGGTTCTTTAAGTAGTGTGGAATAACACACCAAAATACCACACCATATACCCCACAACAAAATGGTTTTGCCGAGAGAATGAACATGAGGTTGATGGATAAGGCAAGGATCATGCTCAGTGGTGGTGGGCTCATACAAGAATTCTGGGCAATGGTAGTCGAGACTGCAATATATCTGGTGAATATGTCTCCTTCGTTGGCGCTAGTCGACATGACTCCAAATGAGGTATGGTCTGGTAAGAATACTTCAGTGGAACATCTCAAAGTGTTTGGCTATGATGTATTTGTGCATGTTCCAAGGAAAAGAGGAGAAAGATGGACAAGAAGGAAGTCAAATGTATTTTCTTTGGTTATAGATAAGGCATGAAAGGATATAAGCTCTAGGATCCTGCATCAAGGAGAACAATGTACAGTCAAGATGTGATATTTAGAGAAGTCGAAGGTAAATACGAGCCTAAGGAAGTTGTTCAGACCAAGAATAATCCTGATCTGGTACGGTTTGAACCAAGGAATGAAGAATATGATTCAAATGAGTCGATTTAATCTGAGGAAGAGGTGGAACAACATACTTTGGTGGTAAGGAGGTAAAAAAGAATAAGAAAAACAGTCGAAAGGTATATTCCGTCCGACTTCCGTTCTACATTTGTGCTAGCTGCCATCGACGATGATCCGAAGTCGGTTGGTAAGGAATTCAAATAAAAAAAGGGTAAACTCTATAAGGATGCCATGGTCGAAGAGATGGAATCCTTGTACAAGAATGAGACATGGTATTTAGTCAAGCTACCTAGTGGAAAAAATCTCATCGGTAGTAAGTGGGTGTTGAAGAATAAGATGAATGTCGTAGGACAAGTCGATAATTTCAAAGCTCGACTAGTAGCAAAAGGATATTCCCAAGACGAGGGAGTCGACTTAGGTGATATTTTTTCCCTTGTTAAAAAAATAACTTCCATTAGAGTACTAATGTCTCTGGCTGCAACACTCAACCTAGAGATAGAATAGATGGATGTGAAGAAATGTTCCTACAGGGGACCTGGAAGAAGAAATTTACATGAAACATCCTGAAGGATTTGTAGTAAATTGAAAGCAAGAGTTGGTGTGAGAACTCAAAATATTCCTTTATGGTCTAAATAAATTGCCAAGGATGTGGTACCAAAAGTTTGACACTTAAATCCTTAGTTTGGGATTTGTGAGAAGCAAAATTGATCACTGCATATATTCCAAGGAAGAAGGTGGGTGTTTCATAAATGTATCTTTGTATGTCGATGACATGTTTCTAATTGGAAACAACATGTATGCAATAAAGGAGGTGAAGAAGCATCTATACTCCAAGTTCGACATGAAGGATCTTGGTGCAACTAACTTCATTATGGGAATGGAGATTAAGAGAGATTGATTCACTATAAAGATTTGGTTAAATCAGAGAAAGTATATTGAAACAATTATGAAACGATTCAACATGCAGGATTGCAAACCGGTGAAGGTTCCAATTCTTGTGGGAGCAAGGCTTACTATTGAACAGTGTCCAAAGACACATGAAGAGATAGAGTACATGGAACATGTTCCCTATGCAAGTTTTATTGGTAGTCTAATGTATGCGATGGTATGCAATCGACCAAACATTTCCCATGCAGTGGGAGTGTTGAGAAGGTACATGTCGACCCCTAGAAAGGAGCACTGGAAAACTGTCAAGAGAGTATCTAGGTATTTGTGTGCACGAAGTACTATTCTATATGCTACTAAATAAAACCTAGAGGTGACAGTGGAAAATTAGATGTACATGGATTTGTAGACGTTGATTGGGTTGGAGATCTGGATCGATGGAGGTCGACCAACATATATGTCTTCAAGATGTTCGGTGGAGCAATAAGTTGGATGAGTAAGTGACATGAAGTCATAGCCTTGTCGACAATAGAAGCTGAATACATGGTAGTCACTCATGGAAGCAAATAAGACGTATGGATTCAAAGGTTGTGTTCAGGAATTGGGTTTGAGTAGAGAGATATGAAGGTAAGTTGTGATAGACAAAGTGCAATATTTCTAGAAAAGAACCCTGCTTGTCATTCAAAGACTAAGCACATTGATGTACAATACCATTTTGTAAGAGATATGGTGGAAAGTAAGAAGGTGCTACCAGAGAAAGTAGACATGTTGGAAAACATAGTAGACTCATTGACCAAGTCTGTGAGTGATGTGAAGTTCTCTTGGTGCAGAGAGGCAATGAGAATTGCTACCCTTAGTATGTGAACAAAAGTTCAGGAATCTCATGTTTCAACAAAGAAGACAACACGTGGGAAAATGTTGGGTTGTTATATTATTTGTAGTGAAAGTCTAGTCGAGTTAGATTGACTGACGGTCAAAGTAAAGGTATATTGACAACATCGATAACATAAAAAACAAGTCAAAGTTGAGATGGATCGACGACAGGTCGAAGTCGAGGAAGATTGCCAACAAGTTGAAGGTCAAGGAAGTTGACTAGGTAAAGTCGAATTCGAAGATATCAATGACAAGTGAAACAACAAGAGGTCGAATTGTGGGCATGAGACGACCGACTAGAGACCAAATGAAGGCTGACTGGTAAACCCAACTTAGAGTCAATTATAAGAGAATATCATGATTTACGGGATTTGTAGCCAATGATATGCATGGATCTATAACTGTTTTTGGGCGCCAATCTTTAGGTTTTTTCCTATTGTAAAGCCTATAAATAGGTGTGTTGTAAGGTCATAAAGGCTTATGTTTTGAGGTGATCATAGAATTCACTTTTGTAGGTTAATGCATGTATATGTGTAGGTTGTTAGTCATGCATATGTAATCCAAATTGGCTACAAGGTTGTTCGTGCCTGTGCAAGAGGGTATGCTGTCAATTATGTCTTAGGTGTGGACCAAGGTTAGACATGTAACCTTTAATTCTGAATGAATAAGACAACAAGAGAGAAGAACGCTCAAAGGAATGTTGGTTTTCCCGGTTAAGGGTTTCCAGAGTAAAATCTCGGTGTACTGTGTGATTGCTTGTGTCATTTTCTTTCTTGATTAAATTTTTCTTCTCTTCTGCTAGGATTAGTGTGGAAGTTCTCTGCATTTTTTCACAGGGATCTCTTTCAAGGACTGTGTACAATAGGTAAGTGTTTCCCAGCCTAATCCATAGTTCAAGGGAAAAAACCATGGATTCCCCCCCCAAAAAAAAAATCGAGTTGATAGGTTATAAAAAGGCCATGATACAAGCCTTGCATAAGGAATATTTACCCTACAAGAGAAATATAGGCCCAATTTTATAGATTTGGCACAAAAAGGTTGGTTATCGTCTCCAATACACAGCCGAGGCTAAAAAACATGGATTTATCTCCTAATCCATTATTTTTGGTTTTAGACTGCATGCATAGGGGCTTGGACCATGATATAAGGCCGATAAAATGAATATTTTCTCTATGAGAGGAATATGGGCCCATTTCAAGGACTAGGAGTAGAAAGGATGGGTTTCTTAATCCAATCCTGCATGGTTCAAGGCCAAAATATATGGATTTAAGTTGTAAGAAATATTTTTTAGTCTCATAGACCATGCACAAGTGATGCAGGAGCATCTTTGGTCCTAAAGAATCTGCATCACCCAAAAACATTTCAGTTTTGTACAAGTTAATTTAGGACAAATAAGTATGGATGCAACTCTACTCAACAATTCGTGTTGTTACTCCTTGTTATAATTAACAGTGTTGCAACTCGCTACAACTCCACGCAACTCGCCTACAACTCCACGCAACAAGATTTTTTCTACAACTCGCTGCAACTCTACGCTACAAGAATTTTGTTACAACTCACTGCAACTCCTATGCTGTAAATCCATGCTACATGATTGTTGCTGCAACTCTCTAGAACTCCTATGCTGCAACTCCACGCTACAGTATTTGTGATGGAATTTTTATGCTGCTACTCAACGTTCTAATTCCAAATTCAGTCCATGCAACTCATGAAGATTAAGTGCTAAGTGGAAATCATTGGTGAAGGAAGAGGAAACAAAATTGAATTGGAAAATGACTGGGCAATGAACAATCATGCCTATTCATGTTCTCGATGGAAGGGGAAACACATCAGATGACATAAACAACATAAAAAGAAGAGGAAGAAAGATGTTGGGGTTCATTGGAACTAGAATAAAGGAAGGTTTATCTCAAGTCAATTTGAAGTGAATGAGACAACCACCAAGAACGAGATCGAGAAAAAGATGGTGTAATATGTAGACAAACACCATAGTAAATCAGTTCTAGTCTAGTGAGAAAATATGCATTTCTTGATTACATTGTAATGAGGGGAATTCTTAAATCAACAATCAAAGCAAGTATTCACAACTTGTTTATGTTCTTGTGGTTGTAATTAAATTATTCTATTTTAGTCTTAAGAACAATAAATGCATTAGTTGTTGTGTGTTCAAATATGAGTTTTGATGTGCATTATGAAAGCATAACATAGTCATGTAGGTGTTAGAATTGCTTTAGGGCTGTGTGATGCATCAAGTGGTATCAGAGTAGGTCCAGGTTCCTGAGTTGTTAGAGTACAGTGCCCAGAGGTAAGGCCTATGAATGTTGGTCCAAGTGAGGGATGCAAGACAAATCGTAAGGATGCCACCGCGAGGATAAGGAGCAACACGAGGAGGTACGAGAAATAGGGAATTCAAAGAATTAAAAATAAGAATAGAAGAGTTGGAGAACAGAAGAAATGGAGAAGTTGAGTTATATTCTGAATCTGAAGAAGAGATTGAAGTTGAAAAAAATGCTGAGGAAGGAGACCCAACAACGCATTTTATATCCTTCTTGAGTAATAGAGGTAGCATGAGGTTTGACGTTTCATGCTATGATGGTAGTTTGAAGGTTGAAACTCTTATAGATTGGATAAGAGATCTCAAAAGATACTTCTAGTATGAGAGTTTTTAAGATCCAAATCGTGTTCATTTTTCCACTACGAAGTTGAAAGGACATGCTGCACTTTGGTGGGATATGCTGCAGAAAGACATAGTAGATAAAATATTAGAGAAGATTAAAACTTGGAAGAATATGGTTACTAATATCAAAGAGAAATGTTTACCTATTGACTACCAACAAAAATTGTGTAAACAAGTATTGAATCTCAGGAAGAAAGATACATCTGTGCGTGAGTATACAAAATAATTCTTCAAGTTGTCACTCAGGTCAGGGATAAAATAATTGGAGTATCATAGAGTGGAAATATACGTAAATGGAATGAAGTACCAGATTCGGGATGAGATGAGTACACATTACTTTCGAAATATAGACAAATCCTACCAGGTTGCTTTGCAAGTGGTAGAAAATATTGACAAAAGAATACGACATAAGTTTCGGGAAAAAGGAACTGGAGGTAGGTACAAAGAAAGTGGTATTAAAGACAATGAGAAGGAGGATGAGGCAACCAACAGTAAACATGCAAGAGTATAAAGAAGCATAGATAGAGGAAGATGTTTTGGCTGTGTTAAGTATGTAACTACATCTTATAATTTTGGATTAGAGGGTCACAAAGCATAGGAATGTCCAGAGAGGCAAAACACAGCATGAAGAAATGAATCTAGGATGCAAGTCACCCAAGCAGATGAGGCAAAACCTGTTCGTGGGAATGTGGAAGTACTCTAGAAAGAAAAAGGAGAAAACTTGATGTTGAGAAGAGTATTACTCAAGCCTGAGACAAAGGAAGCAGAAGAACCTGAACAAAGAAAGAAAGTGTTCAAAACTAAATGTAAAATTTATGATAAGTGTTGTCATCTAGTCATAAATGGTGTGAGTACAAAAAAATTGTTATCCACTGAAGTAATGGGGAAATTGAAGTTGAAAATAATTCCACATCCCAATATGTACCTAGTTTCATGGTTGCAAAAGGGAAAACAAGTGACTGCGACTGAACAATGTTTATTGATTTTCGAGATTGGAAGTTTCAATGAACAAGTTTTCTGTGATGTGATAGAGATGGATTCATGTCATGTATTGCTTGGGAGACTGTGGATGTTTGAAGGAAAGGTATCACATGATGGAAGAGAGAATTTATATGATTTTTTCAAGGATGGTCAGCGTTATAAGTTGGTACCAATGTTAGAAAAGAATATGGACAACAGTAACAACAAGATTACGAATGACAGTAACAACAAAGTTATGAATGACAATAATGACAAGAATATGCATGGTAGAAACAATTGAATCATGTTTTTTTATGCTAAGGAGTTTTTAAGAGAGAAGAAACATAGTGGTTATTGTTTGGCTATAATGCCAAAAAGGATTAAGTAGACAGAGAAAATGGATTTAATATTAGTCGAGATTCAACACTTGTTGAAAGAATTTAAGGAAATTGTAGCAGATGATTTACCAACAGGATTACCTCCATTAAGAAGCGTATCAAACCAGATCGACTTGATACCAGGGTCAAGTTTTCCAAATAAAGAACCTTACTGAATGACTCCAGCAGAGAGTGAAGAGGTAAATAGACAAGTACAAGAGTTACTTGACAGAGGGTTAATTCGAGAAAGTTTGAGTCCTTGTGCAGTACCAACAATTTTGACACCAAAAATGAATGGTGAGTGGTTTATGTGTATAGATTCGTGGGCTATTAATAAAATTACCATTAAGTATAAGTTTCTTTTACCAAGAATGGATGATCTCAAGGACTATTTGAGTGGCGTTGAGTACTTCACGAAGATTGATTTGAAGAATGGTTATCATCAAATTTGGATAAGGGAAGGTGGGGAATGGAACACAATGTTTAATACAAAATATGGGTTGTTCGAGTGGTTAGATATGCCCTTCGGTTTAAATAATGCACCTAACACATTCATGAGGCTAATGAATGAAGTTATGAAATAGTTTTTGGGAAAAATTGTTGTTGTATATTTAGATGAAATTCTGATTTTCAGCAGGAGGAAAGAGGAACATCTAGAGCACACGAAGAAGGCGTTACAACGATTGAAAGAGGAGGAATTGTTGATAAATATGAAGAAGTGTACATTTATACAAAAGGAGCTTATATAATTAGGTTTTGTGGTTTCTAAAGAAGGTCTAAATATGGATCCTAAGAAGGTAAAAGAAATTTTGGATTGGCAAACACCTAAATGCACTTTTGACGTGCGAAGTTTCCATGGAATGATGTGTTTCTATAGGAATTTCATTCAAAATTTCAGTCAGATTTGTGCGTCTCTTACCGAATTCATGAAGAAAGGCACATTTTAGTGGACAACAGTTGCAATGAAGTCATTTGAAGACTTGAAGAAAAGGGCAACATAATATCCAGTATTGGCACTTCTATATTTCAATAAGGTATTTCAAGTAGACTATGATGCAAGTGGGACAACAATTGGAGTAGTTATGAGGCAAGAAGGTAGAATGATAACATGTTTCAGTGAAAAGTTGAATGAAGCGAGGAATAAATACTATGTTTATGATCAAGAATTTTATGCTATCATCCAGGCCTTGAAAAAGTGGTGGCATTACTTGTTTCCAAAGGAGTTTGTTTTGTTTACTGACCACAAGGCATTGCAGTACAATAACGACCAAGGTAAATTGAATCAAAAAAATTCTAAATGGGTAGAATTTTTACAAAGTTATACGTTTATTTTGAAACACGGGTTAGGGAAATCAAACAAGGCTGCTGATGCATTGAATTGAAGGATAGTATTTCTAAACACCATGTCAGTTGTAGTGGTAAGTTTGGAATATTTGAAAGGGTTGTATGAAGAGGTTTCATATTTTGTAGAGGCTTGGAAGGCATGCAGAGAACCATGGAGTATGGAACGAACACCATTTTTAGAGTACCACATTCAAGAAGGAATCGTGTTTAAGAACCAACAATTATGTATTCCACAGAGTTCATTACAGTTGAACTTCATTAGAGAGTTACACAATGGAAGTTTAAGAGGACATTGTGGCATGGAAAAAACCACATCATTGGTGAAATAAAGATACTTTTTTCCCAGCATCAACAAAGATGTCAGGAATTTTTTTGAGTGTTGTAGATTTTGTCAATTAGCTAAGGGTAGAGGTTAGAATATGTGACTTTACACTCCATTGCAGGTACCTGAAAGACCATGGGAAGATGTAAGCATGGATTTTATTTTGGGACTACCTATGACACATAGGAAGTATGATTATGTGATGGTAGTAGTAGATTGGTTTTAAAAAATGGCACATTTTGTAGCATGTAAGAAGACAAGTGATGCTAGTGAAGTGGTTGCCTTGTTTTTCAGTGAAGTGGTATGGTTACATGGGGTACAAAGGAGTATTACTTCACACAAAGACACGAGATTTATTGGTCACTTTTGGAGGACACTTTGGAAAAGGTTGGGTTCTAAGTTTCTATACAATTCAACCTATGATCCCCAAATAGATGGGAAGACCAAGGCATTGAATCAAATCTTAGGAAAATTATTGAGAAGTTTGAGTGGACAAAATCCAAGTCAGTGGGATTTAGTTTTTGTACAAGCCGAATTCGCTTACAACAATTGAGTGAAAAAATATATAGGGAAGAGTCCATTTAAAATTGTTTATGGCATGCCACCTAAAGGGGTGGTAGATTTGGTTGATTTACCGGATCTAGGAGATAAAATGATTTCTTATGCAAGTGATTTTGCATACATTATGCAAGAATTGCACGAGCAGGTGAAGTCGAAACTACGGGAAAGCAATAACAAGTATAAACAAAGGACATACCTGCAATGAAGACATAAAATATTTAAATAAGGTAAGTTAGTCATGACTCACTTGAGAAAGGAACGATTTCCCAGAGGTACCTATAACAAACTTAAGTATAAAAAATAGGACTATGCAAAATCTTGAAGAAAATTTCTGATAATGCTTATCAGTTGGAACTTCTGGACAAGTTCAATATATCTCCAACATTCAATGTTTCTGATTTGTATGAGTTCCATGAAGGAGAAAATAGTGATGATGAAATTACTATGGATGTATGGGAAAAAATACCAATCAAGCAAGCCGAGGAAGTGGAAGAAATTTTGGCCACAAGGATTGGTAGAAAAACTCACAACAAGCAATATCTAGAATATTTAGTCAAATGGAAAAACATAGGATTTGAGGATGAATCATGGGTTTCCAAAGAAGAACCAATGCACTTGCAAAAATCTTCATCCTCTGGAACAACAACCACATGATCTCATAGATTATGTTTTTCTTACCAAGGGTTTCTGATGCAAGAGCATCTTTCGTTCTGGGTAATCTGAAACACCCAAAAACATTTCAGTTATGTACAACTTAGTTTAGGATGAATAAGGATGGTTTCAAATCTACTCAGAAGCTCGTGATGTTACTCATTGTTGTAATTGATAGTGCCACAACTCCTACACTACAAATTCACACTACAGTATTTGTGCTACAACTTGTTGGAACTCCTATGCTGCAACTCCACGCTACATTATTGGTGTTGCAACTCGCTACAACTCCTATGCTGCAACTCCATGCTACAAGATTTGTGATGGAATTTTTATGTTGCTACTCAACATTCTGATTGCAAATTTAGTCAATGCAACTCATGAAGATTAAGTGCCAAGTGGAAATCATTGGTGAAGGAAGAGGAAACAAAACTAAATTGGAAAATGACTGGGCAGTTGTTGAACACAATTGGTCACTTATATTTTCTCACTCCTGGTATAAAAAAAAATGGCATCAAAAGAAGAAAATATTTGAAATATTATATGTCCATGGTGTATCCCTCAGTCTCAGCTTCACACATTTTTTGGATTCAAAATATGAGTTTTTATGCTCAATATATATAGGTTTACGTTCAAAGGCCCAATGAGTGCTTCTTCATTTTGTGTTAAAGCCAATTTTCTTGGAATATCTTAGAACCATGTCCATTTTCTTGGATTATTTCATAAAATGCACCACCATATATCTTGTGGATAACCACATAAAATCTTGGAAATATTTTCATTTTTCACTATACTTACCTCTCATCTCCACACTTAGTTTATTTTTATAAATACCACACTTATTTTTTATTTTTAATCTGTAGGATGGATGAATGGAATCATATTCTTACTTACCTCCTTATCTCTTCATGTTCTCACCGTTGTCTTCTTTGTTTTCCTTACCCCCTCACTTCACTCACTCCCCAACCCAACTCTCATTTCTCTCCACTCTATGGAAGGTTGTAAGACCCTCCATACTCCCACACCCCCTCACTTTCCTCATCCGCTAACCCTCACCTCCCTTATTCCTCTTCATCGGGCTCCCTCACTCCTCACCCCCTCCTTACCTCCCTCACTCCTCACCCCTGACTCTGCTTCCCCACTGCCTACATTTTACCCTTCCCATACATCAC
>ML784489.1:182460-217134 GCA_009831015.1 Picea engelmannii
CCCCTTTCTCATTCCCTCCTCCCCACACTTAGCTCATTCTCCCTTTACCTTATATCCTAATATTTTATTACCAACCAATTAAATATCTCCACATGGAAGTTTACTATTTGGCATCCGATGAATATTACACATGGCACTTAATTATTGGACACAAATGACAGCTCATGGAGGGATACACTTGGCACATTATTAATGGTGACACATGGCATATTTGTATTGGAGACATGTGGTAGATAATTGACCAACCACATAATGACACATGGAAGAGAGCCATTGGATACATGTGGCATGTTATTACCAAATACATGTGGCAATAATTGAGTGGATGACTCGTATGCTTACTAGGCATAGGTGGAGTTTGACTTGGCATTTAAAATTATTTTTTATTAATCAATTTTCTAAGGGAGGTCGAGCCCACAAAGCTCCATATATTCTCTTATGTTTCTTATTAAGTGTAAGATACACTCGATGTTATACACCATTAAGACTCCCATACTCCCATGCATGTGGGATAGGTATTTTTACCAAAAAATTGAATTTACNTAAGGGAGGTCGAGCCCACAAAGCTCCATATATTCTCTTATGTTTCTTATTAAGTGTAAGATACACTCGATGTTATACACCATTAAGACTCCCATACTCCCATGCATGTGGGATAGGTATTTTTACCAAAAAATTGAATTTACAAAGGAAAAAAGACAAATTTGAGATCAAGGGCCCACATTTGCCCATGAACCTAATGAACGATTGTTGAGTCATGATCTTCCAGAGGCCATAACTTTAGCTCCGGGCGATGAAATTGTGAAAATTTGTATACCATTGGAAATATATTCCGATGAACAAGATGTTGGTATAGGTTTTAAAGTTGAAAGTGGCCACAGTTTCCATAGAAATTTAAATATCAATTAGCTTCATTTTTAATGGATCTGCTTAACAACTCAACTTCACGAGCTCATATCTTGAGATCCGATAGTCGGATTTGGATAAAATATATGTCATTGGAAAGATAAGAAAGTGAAGATAACATATGAATTGATTTAAAAGGATGAAAAATTTATTATCACTTCTAGGAAATTAAAACACAGTCCCCCTCTTTTAAAGGGAAATTAATCAATTTTTTGAAAATAAAAGTTTATTTAAAAACTTTTATTAAAAAAGGAAAATGACCCATTTGAAATATTCAGATTGTAATGATGTGAGATCATTAAAAACACTTAAATGAGACATTAATTAAAGTGAATACTTCAAGAAGAATTGTACGGGAAATTCAAGAAGGGAAAAATCCTAACTACTCAAGTAGTTAGAAAATCAAATTTTAAAAAGAGAAGAAGGTCTTAATCAAGGGTTACACAATCATAATTATTTAGAGGGGTAGGGGAAGACTATCCGAAGAAGAATGTACATACATAATATGTAGAGAAGGTTGTGATCAACAAAGAGAAAACTCCATCTTCTTCACTCTTTTTCTTCTTCTACGCCATTTCTCGTAGCTTTATGCTTGAATCTCTGAATTGGACACAAGGCTGAGTTCTTGAGTGTTTTTCTTGTATTCTTCAAAAAAAAATTCTTATATGATCATGGAGTATTTGTAGCCATATATATGATTGCCAAAGACTTTGTAATGAAGAACATATTTCATAAATAAAACTCAACAAAGAATTACTTCACGGTTGATTTCGATTGTATCTTGTAACTTTGAATCTTGAGTATGAGATATTTGAAATTGACCTATCAAATTCTCTTTTGTTATAAATATTACACTCTTTTAAAATTCTTTGAGATGATAAAAACATTTCTCTCCTATTTCCTATGAGAAGATATGGATGTATTTACTATTTGTATGCAATCAAGAAGGTTGTATATTTGATGTTGAGCACAAAGAAAATATGATGTTGAATCCCTCCTTCAATATTTTCTATTGTTAAAATACTTCTTGTTGCACATAAAGTTCAAATCAGGTTATTGAAGAACCATTTTATTGAACAAATCTAAGCAATAAATATCTATGGTTTTCTTTAACATTCTTCCTAATCCAAGATATCACAGATATATCTTTCATCCAAAGAGGAGTACAACCTCTTTAAAAATGCAGGGGGATTCATATCCTTGTGAGGTTGTTGTTTAAGTATTAACAGATTCAAAAGTAAATAGAAGCAAACACCCCTGACTATTCATCTTCCTGATAGAAGTGGAAACAAATCAAACGATAGAAACAACATAAAAAGAGGAGGAAGAAATACGTTGAGGTTCATTGGAGCTAGAAGAAAGTAAGGTTTCTCTCAGGTCAATTTTAAGTGACTGAGACAACCACCAAGAACGAGATACGGAGAAAATATGTATTTCTCGATTACATTGTAATGAGGGGAATTATGAAATCAATAATAAAAGCAAGGATTCATAGCCTATTTGTGTTCTTCTTGTTGTAATTAAATTCTTCTATTTTAGTCTTAATGACAGTAAACACATTAGTTGTTGTGTTTTCAAATATGAGTTCTGTTGTGCATTCTGAAAGCAGAGCATAGTCCCATAGGTGTTATAATTTCTTTAGGTTTGTGTGCTACATCAACAAGGACCTGAACCACAATATTAACCTTGTAAACAAAATATTTGCCTTACAAGAGGAATGTTCTCTTAATTTCAAGGATAGAATATAATAGGGTTAGATCTCTTAGACCAAGTCATAGTTTGTGGGTTTAACCCATGGACAATGTTTTTAGGCTCATAAGCCATGAATGGGTCCCCATATAATGATACATTCCCTATAAAAGGAATATTTTCCCTATGAAAGGAAAATGGGATCAATTTCAAGGATTAGACATAGAAAGAATGAGTCTCCTAGAACAAATTATCATTTGGGGCCAAATACCAAGGATTTAACCCGTAAGTAATGTTTTTTATCTTCATAAACCATGCATGGCACCCTAGACCATAATACAAGACTTACAAAAGGAATCTTTCCACAATGAGAGGTACATGGGATTGATTTCAAGGATTGAGAGTAACAAGGATGGGTTTGGGGGTGTAATCAATTATTTGTCAGAAAAAACCATTGATTTAAACCCTAATCCATTTTTGGGATCACATGCCATGCACAAGGCCTTAGACCACAATACAAACCCTATTGGAGAGATATTTTCCCTACTAGGGAATGTGGGACCAATTTCAAGATTAGGTGCAATAGAGGTTGGTTTCCTTGACCAAGCCATTGTTTGAGGCCATATACCTTGGATTTGGCTTCTAAGAAATGTATTTTGGGCTCATAAACTATGCACATGGACTTAAATATTGACATAAGCCATGCAAAAGGAATATTTTCCCTCTGATAGTAATATGGGCATGATTTAAGAATTGGGCATTGGAGAGGTTCACTCCTCTTTGTTTTAATTGAAATGGGAAAATATTATATTATTTTAAAAAGTTGTAGCTAAGGATAATAACAGAGTACATATGTCTACTTCAATGGTTCAGATCCCAGGATGAAAGTCTCTCTCATATTGCATAGAATAGATTACCACAAACTACAAAGGATACATTCCATCTTCTTTTACATGTTATTGCTTTAAAAAAATACATTTAGTAGATGAATAAATTCTCACAAATTGATTGCATAGTAGAGTACATAAATAAAGCATATTATTTCAGGATGAACAATTGTCTAACATCCTATGTGGATATTCTTTTCTTTTTTTGGAGCTAACATGTCCCAATTTGATTTCCTTCCCTTTATTAAAGGAGGAGAGTGACATAGGTCTTTTTTCATAACTTCAACAAAGGAAGGGGAACCAAACACTTCCCCTTCCTCTAGTTCTTCTTTATATTTATCCTCCCCATATTCTAAATCCTTCCGTTGAGGGGGGTGGAGACCCCAAATTAAGGCTCTTTTGCGGTCGAAGGAGTTGAATTATCTGTTTTATGTTGGGCATTATCTATTAGCTCAGGGTGAGATTTTGGATTTTCCTATTCTTATTCCTCTTGAGCGTCAAGGGTTTCAAATCCATTTATGTTGGGATTGTATATTCTTGACTTTTTAGGTTGGGATCCCTTGGGTTGTTTCTTCTTGCACCTTCTAGACATTGATTTGAAAGTATCTTGTTCATTGTTGTTCTAAGTGGCTCGAGCCTACTTCAAAGGAGGCTAAGATTCTTGTTTACTTGGAAAACTCTTGGAGAAGTGGTCATACTCATGGAAAATGTTACACTTGATTGGAATTTGTTCATAATCAACGGCTTGAAGATGACTCCAACTTTACATATTAAGATGAATCATTTTCGGGAGACCCATTCTACGTCCACTTCCACACATATTCTAACACAAGTATATATTCCCCATTTTATCTCATCTTGGTCTATAAAATGACCTAGCTTATCTCCAATATCTTTGAGAGTATATTTTCCCCAAAATATCACTAAAAGATGTAGAAGCATGACCCATATAGGGACTACTTATAAGATTTCCATATTCAAATCAAGATACATGGTCAATTTGGAGAGAAACATACCCCTGGAACCCATAAAGCATGGGCCTAATATCAAGGTCTAATATTTGTCCTCTTCACTTTCAAATATGAACAAGGAAAAACCAATGCCACACTAAACAAGTTGACATGAAAAATCCCAATGTTCTCAAACCTATACCTGAACTATTTAAAGGCTAGGCCATAGGCCTGTAAACTTCATGATTAAGGCTTGTTCATGTAACATAATGTATTTTTGTTCGACCTAAGGAGTTGAAATTTCTAGCTTAGGGATGTCTTTTTCCCTTTTAATGAATTACCTCTTCGCTAGTCATTTTCCTGTAATGGTTTTTCATTTCTAAAAAGAGAAGCAAAAGAGTCCTCATCGGATCTATTGGATGCTTCCATGATAACATAGTTTATGGATTTATTCAATAGATAAGTGGAATATCTCTTGTACATGGAGGTTGGCGGTGTCTAGGGTCCTTGAATAGATCTTTAGCACACTGCAAGCTTCTGTGCATCTCCCTCCTAGAATGGGTGACCCGACCACGAAGGTTCCAATGATCCAATTGGTGATTAGACCTATGCATTGAAAACAACTCTTGGGTTGTTTTGTTCTCAGGTTTATGGTGGTTTCAACTAGGGTAAATCCTATCCACATTGGAGGTTCGACCTTACTCCATTCTTCCCAACATATCTAATTTACAACTTAGAGGTTCACTCATCTTCATTCACCATTGATGTTCCATAATATGAGTAGTGAGCATGGAGGATATGTTAATAGAGTAAGGAGAGATAATAAATATGTATATCACTCTACAATACCATACTATCTCATATATTTGAAATAAGGTTGGAACACTTCATAATATATATTGCAATCTCCATTATATAAAACATGAAAAGTAAACATTTATTGTTGGGTTTTTCTGCATTAGTTTTTTCGAGGTAAATATTATGTTCACTTATGTGTCTTTGATATTGTAGTTCTATATTTTATGTCATGGTAGTTGAGAAATATAAATGGTGTGTTTTTATATATGCCAAAGCACTAAAAATTCAAAAAGCAAGTTGATCAGAAGCCCACAATAGTAGTTGTAAGTTTTAGGTATGTTTTGGTGAGACAACCATTGAAATATCATATTAATATTAGAGTTGTTTTAATTGGGTATTTCTTTTCTTCAATCATAGTATATGCTTACTTGGATCACAAATTCTTAAGAAAGGCTTTAATCATGGTCATTATTGAGAAAATTATCGACTCCTTTTTAGAGCAAGTAAAATCTGATTGGAATCCATAATATCATGAGGAGTTGAAAAAAGTGAAGGAACAATTGAAGCTCGAAAAGGGGAACTCCAATAATAAATCTTCTCAACACCTGTTTAAAGTGGAAGAGAATGCTAGGATCAATCCCAACAAAGATGAGGTATATGAAGTTAAGTTGAATCATTGGTTGTAGTAGTTATAAGTCTATTTTAGTTTTCATAATGTATGAGAGGAGGAGAGAATATAATTTACTACCCTTAAGCTTGAAGTTCATGCACATATTTGGTGATAAATTTGTACCAAATCCATTAGGTTAGGGGGATACCAACCGATAACTAAGTTGTTGGAATTCAAATCCCTCATCAAGTAGCAATTTGTTCCTATAAAGTATGAAGAAGACCATAGGATTCAATGGTAGTACTATTGACAACAACAAGGATATAGTGTATAGGAGTACAGTATAGTGTTCTGTAATAAACCATTTAGTTGGAGATAAATCCCAAGAACCCCTTATTATCATCAAGTACTCTGGTATCCTTCCAAGTTACATAAAAATGAAATTTATGTTATTCAATCATTAATCCATAGATGAGGCCTCTTTGTAGGACAATTATAGTGAATCTGAAAAGAAAAAGGGGCATCCAATTGGTTCAAAGTAGTCATACCAACATCGAACTGCCAATAAAGGAAAGAAGAAGAAAGGGATATGCATGGGATGGGAAAAGATAAGAATATTTTCACCACTGCACATCTGTTCAAGTTCCCTAACAACCATTATGGTCATTGAAACATTGATGGTCACATTTAAGAAAAATATCGAAAACTACATCCAACGTTGAATCCCAAGAACCACAATAAAGAATAATCGAAGAAGAAGAATATTCCAGTAGAGGTGGGAAAGGAGATATAAAGTAGCTCATATGTGGATGAGAAAATTGTTTGCATGATAGTACAAAAAGAGGTAAACCTAAGTAGCCTCCATCACAAAGTGGAGAAGGAGATGACAAAGTTATTCCATAAGAAGATTCAAATTAATAAGAATAGGGTTCATGCATTGTTCGATTCTAGTTCATAGGTCATTGTAATTATAAAGGAATTGGTAAGTAAGAATGGTTTAAAGACACATGACCACCTTCATATATATCCTTTAGGATGGTTGAATAAGGATGTAGAGTTAAAATTTACCAAGTAGTGTAACCTTAGATTTTCTGTTAGTGCAAATTTTATTGATGAATAGAAGTCTATGTAGAAGTTCTTGATGTTTACTATATATAGTTTGGTATCCCCTACATGTATATGAGGGATGGCATATTCATAATAGTGAAAAAACAATACCATATAGTCAAGGATGGTAAATATTTTATCATCAATGCATAGAAGGGTAACTTCTCTCTAAGTGTCAACCAAGATAATAGATTGATCAATTAGGCAAGAAGTATGTACTTATTTTCATGAGATAAAACTAGAAAGACATAGTTAATATATGTGAAGGAATCCTTGGAAGGATGTATGAATGAACAAAAGTGTTATTTAGAAAAGCTTTAAAAAGCATGCAAATAAGTGTTCTATATGCAACCCAAGAGGGAAGTGACGCACAAGGCATGTTTATTGCCATATTCTCCTTTGCTCAACATTATACTATACTAATAGTCCATATTAGAAATATATGAGTTGAAGATGCAGTGGTAGAATTTGTTAATGCAAGGAGTCATAATACCAAGTATCTTACCATGTGTTTCCCCTGTTGATTTAGTACCAAACAAGGATGATACTTGGAGAATGTGCTTTGGCTATAGAGCTCTAAATAAATATCACTCTCAAGAATCGATACCATTTTCCCAACATCAATGACTTTCTAGATTAGTTGCAATATGCAAGGTACTGCAACAACCAAGATTTGAAATATAAGTTATAAAAATTTTGGACCAAGGAAGAAGAAACTTGGAATATCACCATCAATATGAAGCAAGGTCTATATGAGTGGTTAGTAATTCCTTTTGATTTAAGTAGCACCAATGATTTTTTTGTGTTTAATGAATGATATGTTGCACCCATTCATGGATTATTTTGTTATATAGTATATTTGGATGACATTTTGAGCTTTTGTCTATTTGGGAGGAGTATATTGTATATGTAAAGAAAGTGTCAGATACACTAAGGAACCATCACATGCTAGAAAACATAAATAAATTTGAATTTTTGATCTAGGTGGATATTGGTGGCCACCCACCTATTCCAACTAGCTCCTTTTACTAGTTTTTAGTTCAACATGTTCTTCTGTACTTATTTGTAATTGTGGGTTATACACTTCCGGGGTTGTATGGAGCCCTACACATCTTCCAGGTGGATACTGGTGGCCTCCCACCTAATCCAATTGGCTTATTTTGTATGTGTTCATGTCAGCACATCTTGTTGTACTTCCATGGCTGTTTTGGGGGCCTAAACAATGTTATTTTGGCTCGCCACAATCAAAATCTAGATGAAGTCAGTTTTTAATGATGTAATGCATAGTTATCGAAAATACCTTTCTAACGAGCTATCAAAGGCCTAAAATGGAGATCATATACAAAAGTTACGACCCCAGGAAGTTAATATACTAACTTACCCAAACAAGACCCACATGACTTTTGGCGTTTTATCTCCTAGAGTTAGGTTTTTGGATGTATAGGGTTTTGGAATTCCTATTTAACATAAATAGGCCTTTTGAGCCTCAGTGTAATCATCTTCTTGTGAATGAGCATAGCCATCACATATATTCTCAGAGATAAAGTTGCCACCATTCTTGTGAATGAGCATAGCCATCACATACTCTGTATTTTTATAGTCTCTTTATAATTATTTCATTAATAGAAATCAAGTATTTTTGTATTTATCTGTTTCTAGCAAGTTTCATGAGTATTTCATTGTAATTTCTCTACTTTCATTTCATTCCGAACATAATTTGGATCAGTGGTATCAGAGCAGGCTTCTCTTGATTGTTTTTCAACACATGTCCCCGAAGAGGTCCGAGTATAGCCAGTTGGGTCTCGAGTTTTTCTCTCTTGAGGAAAATCACTCTCGCACACCCAAGAAACCCTCGATGGAGGTAGAAAATAAAGATGACGAAGCATATGATTCTATTAACCCGTTGCTTGAGCAATCTCTCGTGCGACATAGGGACAAAATGATGGAGAATTTTTCACACATTCTTCAATGCCTGCAGATAGTAGCATGAACATCTTCATCAAGCGACTATTTTGGAGGAACCTCTCCCTTAAAGGTACAAGTTAATTTTGATATTCCCATATTTGAAGGTCAGATAGATGCAAATGCCCTAGACAAATGGTTAAATATATTAAAAGGTTATTTCTCTGTTCAAAATTTTTCCGATAGGGAAAAGATCACCTTCACACTCCTTAAGGATCTCCCCCATGTCAAACATTGGTGGGAAACTTATTGGGAGCAAAGTTCCACAGAGAAATATGGAATCAATGGGGTCGAGCCCACTTGGGATTTTTTTGTGGATGTGGTCAAAGAACAATACTATCCTGTAGATAACTATGAAGACCAATACATGAGATGGACCACACTGTAGCTAGAGAAGATACAAACAGTGTCGGAGTTCACAAATACTTTCCATACCTTGCACATGAAGTTGGGTATCAAGGAATCTGAGCAACATCTTGTTCTAAAATACCGTGGGGATTTGCATAGGTACATCCAAACTGAAATGGATTTCCTAAACATCTCATCATTGGGATTTGCCGATCGATATGTTGTCAAAATCGAGCAGAAATTTAGGCACCAGAACAAATGGGAATTTGGGTCTGCAAATATGCAACAACCAAAGCATGGTAAATACGGCCCTAACCAACATCCCCTAGACAACCAGTCCAAGACATAGGAAAAAAAGGGTAAAGGCAAGATTAATAATGAAACTGGGAATTGGTGTGACTTCCACAAAATCCCCTAGCACAACACCGATGAATGTCGCTCGAAAAAATCATTGGTGGTCGAGTTCAAAGACACAGATCTGAACCCTGATTCAGAATCCGATCCAGAAAATATTGAAAATAGACAGATCATTGACACATACCCCACTACCACTGTCACGACCACAACAATTCAACCAGAAGAATCAATAGATCCTGGCACCTCTTCCATTCACAAATGTGGGTGAAGGGGACCTCCTTGCATTTCATTATTGATAATGGAAGCCATAAGAACCTCATATCATCTAATACAAGGTCGTCAAACAGTTTGGGTTATCAAAAACACCACACCCGCAACCATACAACATCAGGTGGCTTCACCAGGGACAAGATCTCTGTGTCAGCCAACAATGTCTCCTGTCCTATGACATCCAACCCTTCAAGGATGAGGTAGTGTGTGATGCTACCCCTCTTGATGTATGTGATGTGGTTTTGGGCCAACCATGTATGTGGAGACGTCATGTTGTCTATGAGTCTAGACCCCGTAGTGCCATTATTACTCTAGGAGGTCAGCTCTATCGGATACCAAAGGTAGTTTAGACTACTTCTCCACCAAAAAAATGCTGCAAGGTAATCTCTCATACTGTAAAATTCATCATCTTCACAGTTTGTTCAAAGGATGCACAAAAGACCGCTACAACCACTGCAACCTCAACAACTTCTATCCAAAAAAAACATATTATCAAATAGAAAGAAGATATTGTTTCTTAAACTACAATGGTGCCTACATAATACCCCGTCAAACCCAGAGACAACAGGTTGGTAGAGCATATTCAACCCTGCCAACAACCGGTTTGTGACAGTCTTCCACAGACCAAGAAACAAAACTTCTCCAACAAAGCACGCAACTCACCAAGATTCAGATTCATAACATGATTTCCCCTCTTCCCTGGGAACTCAATGCAATGGATACCATTGCTTCCTAAGGGGGGAGGATCGATACAGGTGGATATTGGTGGCCACCCACCTATTCCAGCTGGCTCCTTTTGCCAGTTTTTAGTTCAACACATTCTTCTATACTTATTTTTAATTGTGGGTTCTACACTTTCGGAGTTGTCTGGAGGCCTACACATCTTCCAGGTGGATACTGGTGGCCTCCCACCTAATCCAACTAGCTTATTTTGTATGTTTTCATGTCATCACATATTGTTGTACTTCCAGGGCCATTTTAGGGCCCTAAAAAGTGTTATTTTGGCTCACCACATTCAAACTATAGATGGAGTTAGAGTTTGATGGCGTAATGCATAGTTCTAGAAAAGACCTTTCCAATGAGCTATCATGCGCCTAAAATAGAGATCGTATGAAAACCTTACGACCCTGGGAAGTTAATGTACTAACTTACCCAAATGTGGCCCACATGAATTTTGGCATTTAATCTCATAGGGTTAGGTTTTTGGATGTCTAGGGTTTTGGCATTCCTGTTTAACATAAAAAGGCCTTTCGAGCCTCATTGTAATTATCTTCTTGCGAATGAGCGTATCCGACACATATCTTCTCAGAGATAAAGCTACCACCATTATAGCGAGTCTTGCACTCTATATTTTTACAGTCTCTTTACAATTATTTCATTAATAGAAATCAAGTATTGATGTATTTCTTTGTTTCTAGCAAGTTTCATGAGTATTTCATTGTAATTTCTCTTTTTCATTTCGTTCCGAACATAATCCAAATCAATTTTATAGGTAGGCATTAGTGTACTTAGTGCATGTGATTTGTAGAGGTAAGTTAAAGATTGATCTTGCAAATATATAGGCCATCTTTAAAAGTCCCACTCATACTAATATCACAAAAGTTTGTATTTTTCTGGGAGTTTCCCAATATATAATAAATTTCATAGCATCATTTTTAGTTATGGTAGCACCACTTCATGTTATAAATACTAGTGGTGATATTTTCCAATGGGGTAAGAATTAAGAAAAAAAGAATTTAAAGAATTGAAGTAGAATATTAGTCAAGCCCTTGTCCTACCACTACCTAACATGAAAAATTTGTTTGAAGTAGAAATTAATGTTAGTGGGTATGTTATGGGTGTAACACTTTTTTTAGTACTACAAGTTTTATATATTGTGACGATTTATATGCATTGCTGAAATGATTGTATGAAGTACTTGGATTAATAATGGAATGATGTGGTTAAAGTCTGCAATGTTTTTATTGTCTTACTTTGGGATCTACACTAACTACGGTCATATGTTGTGAGTAGTCCAAAGAACATTAAAAGGTATTTATGTTTTTTAAATACTAACATTAATTGTAGAAGAATAGTTCTCGAGACCCACATTGAATTAGGTTGGATGTTGGGAAGAATCTAGATGAATATTAATTCAGTTGGTGTATCATGCTCTAAGGAAGGACTCCATTTCAATAAGGATCACATAGACTAGAGGTATTAGGGTCTTGTGTGGTATGAGAAATGGGTAAATAATGGTTTATTTTGGGAAAATATTTCTCATAGTGTCCAATTAAGGGTTAAGGCCAAAAAGGGGTGGGATTAAGCTAGTGATTGCTTATCACATGACCTAAGTAAAATTACCATAAACCTAATTTGATCCAGATTTTATGAGCACAATGAAATAACTACATATTATTAATAGATGCTTAACACAGAATAACAGAGATACAATAAAACTGGTTTTCTATTCAATAAGGAAATAAGATGAAACTGTAAAATGCAGCAGAAAACAAGCTTGTTGGAATGATGGCAGCTTATCTCTGAGAAGAGATGTGACGATTGCTCTCATTCACAAGTAGATGATTACAATGAGGCTCTAAAGGCCTTTTTACAATAAACAAGAGTGTAAAAAACCCTAGACATCCAAAAACCTAACCCTACGAGATGAAGCGCCAAAAGTCACGTGGGCCCCGTTTGGGTAAGTCAGTACATCAACTTCCCAGGGTCGTAACTTTTGCATATGATCTCCGTTTTAGGCATACGATAGCCCGTTGGAAATATCTATCCGAGGACTACAAATGTTGACAAAATTTTCTAAACAAATTTTTTGATCGGAAGATACCCAAAAAAACATCGTTTAGGGCCTCATAACAGCTCCGGAAGTTTAGGACTCGAAAAACTGCTAAAACTAGTAAATTAACAAAATTGCTAGAAAGTTGTTTTGAGCCAGCTAGAAAAGGTGGGTGGACACCAATATCCACCAGGATCAATCCTCCCTCCTTAGGAAGAAATGGTCACCATTGCATTGAGTTCCCCCATTATATGAGGAAATTTCTGCTGAATTTGGCCCCAGGTGAGCCACTTGCCTTGGTGCAGGAGCTGTCTTGCTTTGATGACTCAATAAAGCTGGATCCTTTGTTGTCGAGTTCCCTTGATTTGTGTGTCCACAATCTAATCACTAGATGTTTGTTGTATGCATTCAGGATTGAGCTCTGTTGGTGTCAGTTGTTCTGCTACGTCTGAGGTGTCCAATAATGGTGGGAAATAAGGCCGAAGGAGGTCCACGTTGAACACTAGGTGCAGACCAAGAAAAGGAGGAATGTTGAGCTCAAAATCATTATCCCGCACAACCTTGGTGGTGGTGTAGGACCCATAATAGAGTGGGTTGTGCTTCTGATGGGGTCCTGTAAGGAATTATTTCTGCAAGTGCAACCAAAACTTTTCACCCACCTGAAACTTATGTGGCACTCGATGTTGATCATGGCACTGCTTGTACTTGTCATTGGACTTTTGTAGGATATCCTGAACATGTTGACAGATGTGCTAGATCCATTCAATGAATTGGGTGGCTTTGTTAGCTTTAGTTGGAGCAGGAGATGAGTCGGCCACAGTGACCGCAAGGGGAAGTGAAACATCTATGGGACCCAATGGTTGGAATCCCAACCCCACCTGAAAGGGGCAATGGATGGTTGAGATATGTATGGATTGGTTATAGCTATAATGGACATAGGGAAGACTCTCATCCCATGTGCGAGGGTTCTTGGAATTATACATGCGTAGGATATGCACGATCATTCGATTTACAGCCTCGGTTTGGCCATCTGTCTGGGGGTGGAAGGCCGTGTATTTGGTGAGCTTGGTGTCTAGTAGTGACCAGAGGCTTGACTAGAATGTGGTGAGAAATTGACTGTCTCAATATGAGACAATGGTTTGGGGGATTCCAAAATGTAACCATACTCGTTCAAAGAAGAGTTTGGTAGTGGCTTCTGTTGTGATGCTCTTCTTGAAGGCAACCAAAATCGCCATCTTAGAAAAGTGATCAACAACGAAAAAAACACAGTAATTTCCCCACTTGGTGGATGGGAGGCACGACATGTAGTCCATTGATATGGATCCCATGGCCTGTCAGGAGTAGGAAGAAGGGTGTACAGGCCCTGTTTCTTAGTGGTCGGTTTGGCAATAGTGCAGGCAGTGCAGGAACTTATATACTTGTTGACCCCCTGTCAAAGTTTCGGCCAACAAAAATGTTTTTGTAGCTTCGCCACTAACTTTTTGATGCCAAAGTGTCCTACCACAAGACTGTAGTGGGCTTCCCAGATCAACTTCGCTCGCTCGCTTGATTGAATGCATATATGGCCCAGTCGACACAACAACCCATCCTGAAGATGGAAATTATCGACAATTGCGTTTGCACCCAACATTTCGTAGGTGGTGGCAAAGTCCGGTTCTGTCTCATAGAGTTGGAGCCATCCAAAGGTCTCGTGGCCACAATAGTCTAGCACCATGGTGAGTGTCGCGATTAGCGGTCTACTGAGGCAATCAGTGACGCAGTTGGTGATTCTTGTTTTATACTTGATGTTGAGGTGGAATTGTTGTAAGTATGTGGACCACTTTTTATGGAGGTCATTATGTAATTGGTCTTGTGTCTGCATGAAATGAAATGGATTATGATCAGTTTGGATGACTGTCTCCTTCCCAAGAATGTAATTTCTCCACTGGCGGCAGGATTGCACAATGGAGTACATTTCTTTGTCGTAAAAAGGGTACTTACGAACATCATCTAATAGTGTCTCACTATGATAGGCCACAGGGTGGCCATGATGAGTGAGAAAAATGCCCACAATGTAGTCTGAAGCATCTGTCTTGATCTCAAAGGGTTGCTTCAGGTCTAGTAGTGAAAGTACTAGGGATGAGCACAAACATTGCTTCAAATTGTCAAACAGTTATTGTTGGGACCGACCCCACACAAAGTTTTACCTACCACCACCCCTAGTTATTTGGCAGAGGGACCATGCAATATGGGAGAATCCAAACACGAATCCATGGTAGAAATTGGCAAGGGCCAAGAAGCTCCGAAGCTTAGTGAGTGTGGTTGGGGCTGGCCAGTCATAGATGACTTGGATCTTGGCTAGATCCACATGTACGCCATGCTGATCAATGATGTAGCCTGGGTAATGGACCCTATCCATGATGAAGGACTATATTTCCAAGTTGGTGTATAGCCTGTGTTGCCATAGGGTGTGCAAAACCTGTTGAATATGCTACAATTGTTCTGCCCAAGACTTGATGTAAATGAGAATGTCATCCATATACATGACTATTAAAGTATTGGTGAATGGTCACAATATATCTTCCATCTTTGTCGTGAAAGTGGTTGGACAATTTGTCAAACCAAAGGGCATGACCAACCATTCAAAAAGGCATTCCTTTGACCTGAAGGAGATATTCCATAAATATGTCTATTCTATCGGGACCTGGTGGTAGCCAAACTTCAGACCAATCTTACTGAAGTATTTGGCCATCGTGAGTTGATCAAGGAGGTTTTTGTTTCTGGGAATTGGGTACTAATTTCTGATTGTGATTTTATTCAGGGACGATAATCTATGCAGAGTCATGAGGTTCCATCTTTCTTTTGTACCAACACAATTGGGCTCCCACAAGGTGATGAGTTGCGATAGATGGGCCCCTTGTGGAGCAGATCTTGGATTTGTCGCTTCATCTCCTCATTCTCTAACATAGAGCGGTGATAGACTGGCCCATTGGGCAGCGGTGCATTGGGGGTCAAATCGATGGGGTGCTTGACCTGTCAGTGCAGAGGTACCCCGATAGGTGAGGAGAAGATATCTGAGTATTCTTCGACGACGTTATATACTTGCTTATGTTGTGTGGAGAGGTCAGTTGTAGAGACCATGGATGTGGATATGATCTTTCTCTCATTCCGAGAGTGAATCATGAAGAAGACAAACTTCCCCGTCTGAGAGATGACCTTCCCACATTTCTTGGTAGAGATCAAGGAAATAACACTAGGTGGGACTGCCTCGGGCATCCTTTACAATTTCTTATTCAAAGTAATAATAACACTACAAGGCCTAAACTCATATACAACATGGTGTTTCCACAAATAAGGTTGTCCCAAAAGAACATCACAAACTTTGAGAGGAGAAACATCACACAATACCACATCTTTGAAGGTCTTGATGCCGTACGAAAATCGACATTGTTGGTTGACACAGAGATGACTTCCTTGGCAGAGCCATCCAATGGTGTAGGGTTGTAGGTGCGGAATTGTCGGCATGGAAAACCAATTGAAAACCTCTGCTGAGATGAGGTTATTCTTCCTACCACTATCAATGATGAAGTGCAGTGGGGTGCCTTTTACCCACACCTGTGAGTGGAAGAGGCGCTCTCCTTCTTCTGGCTCATCTGGTTCATCAGGTTGGATCTTGGTGGTAGCAACAATGGAACTGGGTTCTGCATCAATGATATGTCTTCCCATTTATGGTTATGACTTAGAGTTAGAACCTGCATCTGATTCAAAGTCTTTTACTTCATCCACCAACGACTACTTTGAGCGAAAGTCAGCAGAGTTATGCCAAGGTCTCTTATAGAAGTCACACCACTTCCTGATATCTTTCTTTGTCTTTCTAGTGTCCTTATTTGCTTGTGGCTTGGACTGGTTGTCCTGATGCTATCCATATTTTCTCTGTCCTTTGTTCTCTGGGTTGGGGCTTCCCTTTTCTAGATTTTGCTGTGAGGGGTTCCCAAGCCCAAATTGCTGCGTCTTTTGTTTGAGCTTCTTTTCGTTTTTGACGACATATCGGTAGGCCGCGCCCAAGGACAAGATGTCCATAAATTCCATTTTGGTATAGATGTGTCTATGCAGAGTACCATGATACTTGAGCACCAGATATCACTCTGAATCTTTGATATCCAACGTGGAGCGCAAAGTATCGAAGATATTTGTGAACTCTGGCACTGATTGGTCTCTTTCTTTCCGCAGTGTGGTCCATTTGGTATACAATTCGTCATAAGTTCCAATAGGGTAGTATTGTTCCTTAATAGCATCCCTGAAGGATTCCCAGGTGGTCGTGACTGTAAATAATGAGGGTTCCTCTGTTTCGTTTTTCTCATAGAAAGTTTCCCACCAATCTTTTACATGGAAAATGGCTTTGAGGAGTGAAAAAGTAATATTTTCTCTATTCGAAAAGTTATGGAAAGAAAAATACTCTACTAGTAGATTCAACCACTTGTCTACACCATATGCATCTATATGACCTTTAAATACAAGAATATGGAAGTTTAATTGTTCCTTGAAGTGGGTGGCGCCTCCGCTCGAAGAAGATGTGTTGCTTGTTGGTAGCCACCGAAGGATTTGAGTGAAACTATCCATCATCTCATTCCTCTGTTGCATGAGGGATTCCTCAAGTAATATTTTGAATGGATCTCCTATCCCATCATATTTCTTTTCTCCTTCCATGAGAGGTCACTTAGGCATGCGAGAACTTTGGTCCTCAAGATAAACAAGCCCGAGACCCAATTCTGTATACTCTGACCTTGTTGGGGACATACATTAAGATGACAAGGAGCAGACCGCTCTGATACCAGTGATTCGGATTTTATGAGTAGAACGAAATGACTACCAATTTTTAACAGATGCTTAACACAGAATAACAGAGATACAATAAAACTGGTTTTCTATTCAATAAGGAAATAAGATGAAACTGTAAAATGCAGTGGAAAACAAGTTTGTTGGAATGGTGGCGGCTCAGCTCAAAGAAAAGATGTGACAGTTGCGCTCATTTGCAAGAAAATGATGACAATGAGGCTCTAAAGGTATTTTTACAATAAACATGAGTGTCAAAAACCGTAGACATCCAAAAACCTAACCCTAGGAGATGAAGCACCAAAAGTCATGTGGGCCCTGTTTGGGTAAGTCAGTACATCAACTTCCTGGGGTTGTAACTTTTGCATACGATCTTCGGTTTAGGTGTACGATAGGCCATTAGAAAGATCTATCTGAGGAATACAACTATTGAAAAAATAATTCAAGAAGAATATTGTTGATCGAAAGATACGTAAAAAAATGTCGTTTAGGGCCTCAAAACAGTTCCGGAAGTTTAGGACCTGAAAAACTGTTAAAAATAGTAAATTACCAAAATTACCAGAAAGTTATATTAAGCCAACTAGAAAAGGTGGGTCTCCACCGATATCCACCTGGATCAATCCTCCCTCCTTAGGAATAAATGGTCTCCATTGACTTGAGTTCCCCCATCAAATAAGGAAATTTGTGCTCAATTTGGCCCCGGCTGAGCCACTTGCCTTGGTGTAGGAGCTGCCTTGCTTTGACGACTCGATAAAGTTGGATCCTTTGTTGTCGAGTGCCCTTGATCGGTGTGTCCACAATTTGATCATTGGATGCCTGTTGTATGCAGTCGAGGTTGAGCTCTATTGGTGTCATTTGTTCTGCTACGTCTGAGGTGTCCAATAATGGTGGGAAATAAGGCCGAAGGAGTTTCACGTTGAACACTCGGTGAAGGCCAAGGAAAGGAGGAATGCTAAGATCAAAATCATTATTCCCCACAACCTTGGTGATGGTGTACGACCCATAATGGAGTGGGAAAATCTTCTGATGGGTTCCCATAAGGCATTCTTTCTACAAGTGCAACCAAACTTTGTCGCCCACCTGAAACTTATGTGGCAACCGATGTTGATCATGGTGTTGCTTGTACTTGTCATTGGACTTCTGTAGGATATACCCAACATTTGGTAGGTGGTGGTGAAGTCCGAGTCTATCTCATAGAGTTGGGGCCATCCATAGGTCTCATGGCTGCAAGAGTCTAGCACTGTGGTGAGTATCGTGATTGGCTGTCTACTGAGGCAATCACGATGTGGTTGGTGCTTCTTGTTTTATACTTGATGTTGAGGTGGAATTGTTGTAAGTATGTGGAACACATTTGGTGACAGTCATTCTGTAATTTTCCTTGTGTCTGCATGAAATGCAGTGGCTTATGATCGATGTGGATGATTGTCTCCTTCCCAAGAATGTAACGTCTCCACTGGCGGCAGGCTTGCACAATGGAGTAAATTTCTTTGTCGTAAGTAGGGTAATTACGGACAACATATGAGAGTGTCTCACTATGATAGGCCACGGGGTGGCTGTGCTGAGTGAGAACGACTCCCAAAACATAGTCTGAAGCATCTGTCTCAATTTTAAAGGGTTGTTGCAGGTCTAGTAGCGAAAGTACTGGGGTTGGGCACAAGCACTACTACAAATCATCGAATGATTAATTTTGGGACCAGCCCCACACAAATTTTTCCTTACCACCACCCCTGGTTATTTGGCTGAGGGCCCATAAAATATTGGAGAATCCCAACACGAATCTGCAGAAGAAATTCAAAAGGACAAAGAAGCTCCGAAGCTCAGTGAGTGTGGTTGGGGCTGGCCAGTCATAGATGACTTGGATCTTGGCTAGATCCACATGTATTCCATGCTAATCAACAATGTATCCTAGTTAATGGACCCTGTCCATGCCGAAGGAGAATTTTTCCAAGTTCGCATATAGCTTGTGCTGCCGCAGGGTGTGGACAACCCGTTGAATATGCTGCAAGTGTTCTTCCTAAGACTTGTTGTAAATGAGAATGTCATCCAGATACACCACTACAAAATTATTGTTGAATGGTATCAGGATATCATCCATCATCCTCATTAAAGTGGATGGAGCATTTTTCAAACCAAAGGGCATGACCAACCATTCAAAAAGGCCTTCCTTTAACTTGAAGGTGGTCTTCCATAAATCTGTCTGTTCTATTGGGACCTGGTGGTAGCTAGACTTTAGATCAATCTTACTGAAGTATTTGGCTCCCGTGAGTTGATGAAGGTGCTCGTCGATTCGGGGAATTGGGTACCGGTTTCAGACTGTAATTTTATTCAAGGCTCGTTAATCAATGCAGATTCGCTAGGTTCCATCTTTCTTCTGTACTAGCACGATTCGACTCCCGCAAGGTGATGAGCTGGGACAGATGTGCCCCTTGTGGAGTAGTTCTTGGATCTGTCACTTGATCTCCTCATTCTCTAACATAGAGCAGTGATAGACTGGCCCACTAGGTAGTAGTGCGTCGGGGGTTAGATCGATGGGGTGCTTGACCTGTTAGTGCTGAGGTACCCCGATCAGTGAGGAGAAGATATTCAAGTATTCTTTGATGACCTTATCTAGTTGCTTCTATTGTTTGAAGAGGTCGACCGTAGATACCCTGGATGTGGCTGTGATCTTTCGCTCATTCTGAGAGTGATTCACAAAGAAGACAAACTTCCCTGTCTGAGAAATTACCTTCCTGCATTGCTTGGAAATGATCAAGGAAATACCACTAGGTGGGAATGCCTCGGGTATCTTGTACGATTTCCTGTTCAAAGTAATAATAACACTACAAGGCCTAGACTCATATACAACATGAAGTTTCCATAAATAGTTTGGCCCAAAAGAACATCACAAAATTTGAGGGGAGCAACATCGCACAATACCTCATCTTTGAAGGGCTTGATGTCGTATGACAGTCGACACTTTTGGTTGACGCGGAGATCACTTCCTTGCCGGAGCCATCCAAATATGTAGGGTTGCGGGTGCGATGTTGTCAGTAGGGCCAACCACTTGAAAACCTTTGATGAGATGAGCTTCTTCTGGCTACCACTATCAATGATGAAGTGCAACGGGGTGCTTTTTACCCACATCTATGAATGGAAGAGGCATTGTCCTTCTTCTGGCTCATCTGGTTCATCAGGCTAGAGCTTGGTGGTAGAAACGGTGGCATTGGGTTCCGCATAAATGATCCATCTTCCCATTTCTGGTTCTGACTCAGATTTAGAACCTACATATGATTCAAATGCTTTCACTTTGGCCACCAATGACTTCTTTGAATGACAATCAACAGTGTTATGCCAAGGGATTTTATGGAAGTTGCACCACTTCCTGATATATTTCTTTGTCTTTCCTGTGTCCTTCTTTACTTGCGGCTTGGACTGGTTATCCTGATACTGTCCATATTTGTTATTTCCTTTGTTTTATGGGTTGGGGTTGTTCTTTATTTCATGGCTTTTTTTGTGAGGGGTTCCCGGGCCCAAATTGTCACATCTTTTGTTTGAGCTTCTACTCGATTTTGATGGCATATTGGTAGGCCGTGCACAAGAATGAGATGTCCAAAAATTCCATTTTGATATGGATGTATCTATGGAAAGCACCATGATACTTTAGCATGAGATGTCTCTCTAAATATTTGATACCCAGCTTGGTGTGCAAAGTATGGAATATATTTGTGAACTCTGGCACTACTTGGTCTCTTTCTTGTCACAGTTTAGTCCATTTGGTATACAAGTCTTCATAAATTCCAACAGGGTAGTATTGTTCCTTAATAACATCCATGAAGGATTCCCAGGTGGTCATGACTATAAATAAAGAGGGTTCCTCTGTTTCCTTTTTCTCACAGAAATTTTCCCACCAATTTTACATGGGGAACGACTTTGAGGAGCGCAAAAGTAATATTTTCTTTATTCAAAAAGTTATGGAAAAAAAAATACCATTCTAGTAGATTCAACCACTTGTCTACACCATCTACATCTATCTGACCTTCAAATAAAGGAATATCAAAGTTTATTTGTACCTTGAAGGGGGTGGCACCTTCGCTCGAAGAAGATGCATCGCCTGTTGGTAGCTGCAGAAGGATTTGAGCGAAACTATCCATCATCTCGTTACTCTATTGCACGAGGGATTCTTCAAGAAACATTTTGAAAGGTTCTCCTGTCCCATAATATTTATTTTCTCTTGCCATGAAAGGTCTCTTGGGCGTGTGAGAGCTTTGGTCCTCAAGATAAACAAGCTCGAGACCCAATTCTTTGTACTCTGACCTTGTTGGGGACATGCATTAAGAGGACAAGGAGCAGACCGATCTGATACCATTGATCCAGATTTTATGAGCAGAATGAAATGAATACATATTATTAACAAATGCTTCACACAGAATAACAAAGATACAATAAAACGAGTTTTCTATTCAATAAGGAAATAAGTTGAAATTGTAAAATGCAGCGGAAAACAAGATTGTTGGAATGGTGGCGGATTATCTTTGAGAAGAGATCTGACGAATGCAATCATTCACAAGTAGATGATTACAATGAGGCTCTGAAGGACGTTTTACAATAAACAGGAGTGTCAAAAACCCTAAACAACCAAAAAAATAACCTTAGGAGATGAAGCGCCAAAAGTCATGTGGGCCCTGTTTGGGTAAGTCAGTACATCAAGTTTCGAGGGTCATAACTTTTGTATACGATCTCTGTTTTAGGAGTACGATAGCCTATTGGAAAGATCTGTCTGAGTACTACAACTATTGATGAAAATTTCATGAAATTGTTTTTTGGCCTTTTGTAGGATATCCTGAACCTGTTGGCGGATGTGATGGATCCGTTCAATGAAACAGGTGGCTTTGTCAGCTTCAGTTGGAGCAGGATATGAGTCAAACACGGTGACCACAAGGGGAAATGAAACATATATGGGACCCAATGGTTGGAATCCAAACCCCACCTGAAACGGGTTTTGGCCAGTTGAGCTATGCAGGGCTCGGTTCTAGCTATGATGGACATAGGGAAGACTCTCATCCCATGTGAGAGGGTACTTGGAATTATACATGTGTAGGATATGCATGATCATTCGATTTACGACCTCAGTTTGGATATTTGTCTGGGGGTGGAAGGCTGTGGATTTGGTGATCTTGGTGTCCAACAGTGACTAGAGGTTCGACCAGAATGTGTTGAGAAATTGATTTTCCCAATCTGAGAAAATGGTTTGGGGGATTCCAAAATGTACCCAAATTCATTTAAATAATATCTTGACAGTGGATTCTATTGTGATGCTCTTCTTGGAGGCAACCAGAATCACCATCTTAGAAAAGCGATCAACAACCACAAAAACATAGTCATTTCCCCACTTGGTGGATGGGAGGCCTGACATGTAGTCCATTGAGATGGATTCCCATGGCTTGTCAGGAGTAGGAAGAGGGGTGTACAGGCCTTGTTTCTTAGTGGTCGATTTGGCAATAGAACATGCAGTGCATGAAATTATATACTTGTTGAGCTCCTGTCGAATTTTTGGCCAATAGAAATGGTTATGTAGCATCACCACTTTATTTTTGACGCCAAAGTGTCCTACCACTTGACTGTAGTGGGGTTCCCAGATCAGCTTCACTCTCTCACTTGATGGAACACAGATATGGCCCAGTCGACACAACAACCCATCCTGAAGATGGAAATTATCAACAACTACGTTTGCACCCAACATTTTTTAGGTGGTGGAAAAGTCTGGGTCTATCTCATAGACTTGGGGCCATACATAGGTCTCATGGCCGCAAGAGGCTAGCACCATGGTGAGTGCCATGATTGGCGGTCTATTCAGACAATCAATGACGCAGTTGGTGCTTCTTGTTTTATACTTGATGTTGAGGTGGAATTGTTGTGAGTATGTGGACAACTTTTGATGGCGGCCATTCTGTAATTTTCTTTGCGTCTGCATGAACTGCAGTGGCTTATGATCAGTGTGGATGACTGTCTCCTTCCCAAGAATGTAATGTATCCACTGAAGGCAGGCTTAAACAATGGAGTACATTTCTTTTTCATAAGTACGGTACTTAGAGACAAAATTTGATAGTGTCTCACTATGATAGGCCACGGGGTGGCCGTGCTGAGTGAGAAAAACCCCCAAAACATATTCTGAAGAATCCGTCTCGATCTAGAAGGGCTACTGTAGGTCTAGTAGTGAAAGTACTGGGGATGAGCACAAGAACTACTTCAAATCATCGAACGCTTATTGTTGGGACCAACCCCATGTAAAGTTTTCCTTACCACCAGCCCTAGTTATTTGGATGAGGGCCCATGCAATATGGGAGAATCCCAACATGAATCTGCGGTAGAAATTGGCAAGGCCAAAGAAGCTTTGAATCTCAGTGAGTTTGGTTGGGGCTGGCTAGTCACGGATGACTTGGATATTGGATGGATCCACATGTATGCCATGCTAATCAACGATGTAGCCCAGGTAATGGACCCTGTCCATGCCGAAGGAGAATTTTTCCAAGTTGGCATATAGCTTGTGTTGCCACAAGGTGTGTAGAACCTATTGAATATGTTGCAAGTGTTCTACCCAAGACTTGTTGTAAATGAGAATGTCATCCGGATACACCACTACAAAAGTATTGGTGATTGGTCGCGGGATATTTTCCATCCTCCTCATGAAAGTGGCTATAGAATTTGTCAAACCAAAGGGCATGACCAACCATTCAAAAAGGACTTCCTTTGAATTGAAGGCGGTCTTCCATACATCTTCCTATTCTATCGGGACCTGGTGGTAGCCAGAATTCAGATCAATCTTACTGAAGTATTTGGCCACCGTGAGTTGATCAAGGAGGTCATCGATTCAGGGAATTGGTTACTAGTTTCTGACTGTGATTTTATTTAGGGCCCGATAATTAATGCAGAGTCACTAGGTTCCATCTTTATTTTGAACCATTACGATTGGGATCCCTCAAGGTGATGAGATAGGATGGATGTGCCCCTTGTGGAGAAGATATTGGATCTGTCGCTTGATCTCCTCATTCTCTAAGATAGAGCGATGATGGAATGACCCATTGGGGAATGATGCATCAGGGGTCAGATCAATGGGGCGCTTGACCTATTAGTGTAGAGGTACCTCGGTGGGTGAGGATAATATATCCGAGTATTCTTCAACGACCTTATCTACTTGCTTCTGATGTGTGGAGAGGTTGGCTAGAGAGACTCTGTATCTTTCTATGATATTTGTCTCACTCTGAGAGAGAATAATGAAGAAGACAAACTTCCTCATCTGAGAGATGACCTTGCTGCATTTCTTGGCAGAGATCAAGGAAATAGCACTAGGTGGGACTACCTTAGGTATCCTGTACAATTTCTTGTTCAAAGTAATAATAACACTACGCGGTCTATACTCATATACAACATGACATTTCCATAAATAAGGTTGGCCCAAAAGAACATCACAAACTTCGAGAGGAGAAACATCACACAATACCTCATCTTTAAAGGGCTTGATGTCGTATGACAGTCGACACTATTGGCTGACACAGAGTTCACTTCCTTGGCAGAGCCACCTAATGGTGTAGAGTTGTGGGTGCGACGTTTTCGGCAGGTCTAGCTGGTTGAAAACCTTTGCTGAGATGAGGTTCTTCTGGTTACTGTTATCAACAATGAAGTGCAGCGGGGTGCCTTTTACCAACATATGTGAATGGAAGAGGTGCTCTCCTTCTTTTGGCTCGTCTGGTTCATTAGGCTAGAGCTTGGTGGTAGCAGCAGTGGCACTGGGTTTTGCGTCAATGATCTGTCTTCCCATTTCTAGTTCTGAGTCAGAATCAGAACCCATATCTGATTTAGAGGTTTTCACTTTGGCCACCAGCGACTGCTTTGAGCGACAGTCAGCAGTGTTATTCCAAGGGCTCTTATGGAAGTTGCAACACTTTCTGATATATTTCTTTGTCTTTTTGGTGTCCTTATTTGCTTGCAACACTTCTTGATACTATCCATATTTTCTCTATCCTTTGTTCTGTGGGTTGGGCCTACCCTTTCCTAGATTTTGCTGTGAGGTGTTCCATAGCCCAAATTGTCGCATGTTTTGTTTGAGCTTCTGCTCTATTTTGATGGAATATTAGTAGGCCACGCCGAAGGATGAGATGTCCAAAAATTCCATATTGGTCTGGATGTATCTATGCAGAGCACCACGATACTTGAGCATCAAATGTCGCTCTGAATCTTTGATACCCAGCTTGGTACGCAAGGTATGGAATATATTTGTGAACTCTGGCACTGCTTGGTCTCTTTATTGCCCTAGTGTGGTCCATTTGGTATACAAGTCGTCATAACTTCCAACAGGGCAGTATTGTTCCTTAATCGAATCCCTGAAGGATTCCCAGGTGGTCGTGACTGTAAATAAGGAGGGTTCCTCTGTTTCCTTTTGCTCACAGAAAGTTTCCCACCAATATTTGACATGGGGAATGGCTTTGAGGAGCGAAAAAGTAATATTTTCTGTAATTTATGGACAGAAAAATACCCTTCTAAATAAACGTCGTTTAGGGCCTCAAAATGGCTCTGGAAGTTCAGGACCCGAAAAACTACTAAAAATAGTGAATTACCAAAATTGCCAGAAAGTTATTTTGATCCATCTGGAAAAGGTGGGTGACCACCGATATCCAGCTGTATCAATCCTCCCTCCTTAGGAATCAATGGTCTCCATTGCATTGATTTCCCCCGTCAGATGAGGAAATTTCTGTTGAATTTGGCCTTGGGTGAGCTACTTGTCTTGGTGCAGGAGCTGCCCTGCTTTGACGACTCGATAAAGATGGATCCTTTGCTATCAAGTGACCTGGATCTTTGTGTCCACAATTTTATCACTGGATGTCTGTTGTATGCAGTTAGGGTTGAGCTTTGTTGGTGTCAGTTGTTCTGCTACGTCTGAGGTGTCCAATAATGGTGGGAAATAAGGCCGAAGGAGGTCCACATTGAACACTGGGTGCAGGCCAAGGAAAGGAGGAATGTTGAGCTCAAAATCATTATCCCACACAACCTTGGTGATGGTGTACAACCCATAACAGAGTAGGAGAATCCTTCGATGAAGTCCTGTAAGGCGTTCTTTCTGCAAGTTCAACCAAAATTTTTCGCCCACCTGAAACTTATGTGGCACCCGATGTTGATCATGGCGTTGCTTGTACTTGTCATTGGACTTTTGTAGGATATCCTGAACCTATTGGTGGATGTGCTAGATCCACTCAATGAACCTGGTGGCTTTGTCAACTTCAGTTGGAGAAGGACATGATTCAGCCGCAGTGACAGCAAGGGTAAGCGCAACATCTATGGGACTCAATGGTTGGAATCCCAACCCCACCTGAAAGGGGATGTGGTCGGTTGAGCTATACAGGGATTGGTTGTAGCTATGTTGGACATAGGGAAGATTCTCATCCCAATTGCAAGGGTGCTTGGAATTATACATGCGCAGGATATGAATGATCATTCGATTTACGACCTCGGTTTGGCCATCTGTCTGGGGGTGGACAGTTATGGATTTGGTGATCTTGGTGTCCAGTAGTGACAAGAGGCTCAACCAGAATGTGCTAAGACATCGAATGTCTCGATCTGAGACAATGGTTTGGGTGATTCCAAAATGTACCCAGACTCATTCAAAGAAGAGTTTGACAGTGGGTTTTGTTGTGATTCTCTTCTTGCAGGCAACCAAAATCACCATCTTAGAAAAGTGATCAACAACCACAAAAACACAGTCATTTCCCCACTTGGTGGATGGGAGGCCTGACATGTAGTCCAAAGAGATGGATTCCCATGGTCAGGAATAGGAAGAGGAGTGTATAGGCCCTATTTCTTAGTGGTTGATGTGAAAATAGTGCAGGAAGTGCAAGACCTGATATACTTGATGACCTCTTGTTGAAGTTTCGGCCACTATAAATGTTTTTGTAGCATCACCATTGTCTTTTTGATGTCGAAGTGTCTTGCCACCCGACTATAGTGGGATTCCCAGATCAACTTCGCTCTCTTGCTTGATTGAACGTAGATATGGCCTAGTCGACACAACAACCCATCCTGAATATCTAAATTATCGACAACTGCGTTTACACCCAACATTTTGTAGGTGGTGGTGAAGCCCATGTCTATCTCATAGAGTTGGGACAATCCAGAGGTCTCATGGTCGCAAGAGTATAGCATCGTGGTGAGTGCTGCGATTGGCAGTATACCGAGTCAATCAACGATGCGGTTGGTTCTTCCTATTTTATACTTGATGTTGAGGTGGAATTGTTGTAAGTATGTGGACCACTTTTGATGGTGGTCATTCTGTAATTTTCCTTGTGTCTTCATGAACTGCAGTGGATTATGATCAGTGTGGGTGATTGTCTCCTTCCCAAGAATGTAATGTCTCCACGAGAGGCATTCTTGCACAATGGAGTACATTTCTTTGTGTAAGTAGGGTACTTACGGACAACATATGATAGTGTCTCACTATGGTAGGCCACGGGGTGGTTGTACTAAGTGAGAACGATGCCCACAACATAGTCTGAAGCATCTGTCTTGATCTTAAAGGGTTGTTGCAGGTCTTGTAGTTAAAGTACTAGGGCTGAGCACAAGCGTTGCTTCAATTCATCGAATGCGTATTTTTGGGACCGACCCCACGCTATTTTTTCCTTACCACCACCCCTAGTTATTTGGCTAAGGGCCCATGCAATATGGGAGATTCCCAACACAAAACTGTGGTAAAAATTGGTAAGGCCCAAGAAGCTCTGAAGCTCAGTGAGTGTGGTTGGGGCTAGCCAGTCATGGATGACTTTGATCTTGGTTGGATCCACATGTAATCCATGTTGATCAACGATGTATCCCAAGTAATGGACCTTGTCCATGCTGAAGGAGAATTTTTCCATGTTGGCGTATAGCTTGTCCTGTCGCAGGGTGTGTAGAACCTGCTGAATATGCTACAAGTTTTCTTCCCAAGAATTGTTGTAAATGAAAATGTTATCCAGATACACCACTGCAAAAGTATTGTTGAATGGTCATAGGATATCATTCATCACCCTCATGAAAGTGGTTGGAGCATTTGTCAGACCAAAGGGCATGACCAACCATTCAAAAAGGCCTTCCTTTGAATTGAAGGTGGTCTTCCATACATTTGTCTATTCTATCGAGACCTGGTGGTAGCTTGAATTCAGATCAATATTACAGAAGTATTTGGCCCCCGTGAGTTGATCAAGGAGGTCGTCGATTCAGAGAATCGGGTACCATTTTCTGACTGTAATTTTATTCAGGGCCCGGTAATCAATGCAGAGTTTCCAGGTTCCATCTTTATTCTATACCATCATGATTGGTCTCCCACAATGTGATGAGATTGGATGGATGTGCCCCTTGTAGAGAAATTCTTGGATCTGTCACTTGATATCCTCATTCTCTAACATAGAGCAGCGATAGAATGGCCCATTGGGAAGTGGTGCATCGGGGGTCAGATCAATCGGGTGCTTGACCTGTCATTACAGAGTTACCCCAGTAGGTGAGGAGAAGATATCAGATTATTCTTCGATTACCTTATCTACTTCATGTTTCTGTGTGGAGAGGTCGGCTGCAGGGACCTTGGATGTGACTATGATATTTCGCTCATTCCAAGAGAAAATCATGAAGAAGACAAACTTCCCCATTTGAGAGATGACCTTCCTGCATTGCTTGGCAGAGATCAAGGAAATAACACTAGGTGCGACTTCCTCGGGTATCCTGTACAATTTCCTGGTCAAAGTAATAATAACACTATGAGGCTTAAACTCATATACAACATGACGTTTAGATAAATAAGGTTGGCCCAAAATAAAATCACAAACTTCGAGAGGCGAAACATCATACAATACCTCATCTTTGAAGGGCTTGATGGCGTATGACAATCGACACTGTTGGCTGACGTGGAGATCACTTCCTTGGCGGAACCATCCAATGGTGTAGGGTTGTGGGTGCGATGTTGTCAACAAGGCCAACCGCTTGACAACCTCTACTGAGATGAGGTTATTTTGTCTATCGCTATCAATGATGAAGTGCAGCGGGGTGCCTTTACCCACATATGTGAATGGAAGAGGCACTTTCCTTCTTCTGGCTCGTCTGGTTCCTCAGGCTGGAGCTTGGTGGTAGCAACGGTCACATTGGGTTCCGCGTCAATGATCTATCTTCCCATTTCTGGTTCTAACTTAGAGTCATAACCCGCATCTGATTCAGAGGCTTTCACTTCGGCCACCAACGACTGCTTTGAGCGACAATCAACATTGTTATGCCAAGGGATCTTATGGAAGTTGCACCACTTCCCGATATCTTTGTTTGTCTTTCTAGTGTCCTTCTTTTCTTGTGGCTTAGACTGGTTGTCCTGATACTGTCCATATTTTCTCTGTCCTTTGTTTTGTGGGTTGGGGCCACCCTTTCCTGGATTTTTCTATGAGGGGCTCCCGGGCCCAAATTTCCACGTCTTTTGTTTGACATTCTACTCAGTTTTGACGACATATCGATAGGTCGCGCCCAAGGATGAGATGTACATAAATTCCATTTCGGTCTATATTTATCTATGCAGAGAACAACGATACTTTAGAACCATATGTCGCTTTGAATCTTTGATACCCATGTTGGTTCGCAAGGTATGGAATATATTTGTGAACTCTAGCACTGCTTGGTCTCTTTCTTCCCACAGTGTGGTCCATTTGGTATACAAGTCATCATAACTTCCAACAGGCTAGTATTTTTCCTTAATAGCATCCCTGAAGGATTCCCAGGTGGTCATGACTGTAAATAACGAGGATTCCTTTGTTTCCTTTTTCTCACAGAAAGTTTCCCACCAATATTTGACAATGGGAATGGCTTTGAGGAGCGCAAAAGTAGTATTTTCTCTATTCAAAAAGTTATGGACAAAAAAATATGCTTCTAGTAGATTCAACCACTTGTCTACACCATCTGTGTCTATTTGACCTTAAAATACAAGAATATCAAAGTTTATTTGTACCTTGAAGGGGGTGGCGCCTCTGCTCGAAGAAGATGCACCGCCCGTTGGTAGCCGTCGAACGATTCACGTGAAACTATCCATCATCTCATTCCTTTGTTGCATGAGGGCTTCCTGAAGAATTTTTTTGAAAGGATCTCATGTCCCGTCATATTTATTTTCTCCTGCCATGAGAGGTCACTTGTGCATGCGAGAGCTTGGGTCCTCAAGATAAATAAGCTCGAGACCCAATTCTTTGTACTCTGACCTCATTGGGGACATGCTTTAAGATGAAAAGGAGCAGACCGCTCTGACACCAATGATCTAGATTTTATGAGAAGAACGAAATGTATACAAATTATTAACATATTCTTAACACAGAATAACAATGATACAATAAAACTGGTTTTCTAATCAATATGGAAATAAGCTTAAATTATAAAATGCAGTAGAAAACAAGCTTGCTGGAATGGTGGCGGCTTATCTCTGAGAAGAGATGTGATGGCTTCTCTCATTCACAAGCAGATGATTACAATGAGTCTCTTAAGGCATTTTTACAATAAACAAGAGTTTCAAAAACCCTAGACATCCAAAAACCTAACCCCAGGAGATGAAGCGCCAAAAGTCATGTGGGACCCGTTTGGGTAAGTTAGTACATCAACTTCCCGGGGTGGTAACTTTTTCATACGATATTTGTTTTAGGCGTACGATAGCCTTTTGGAAATATATATATGAGGACTACAAATAATAATGAAAAATTCATGAAAATAAATTACAATAGGAATATACCCAAAAAAACGCCGTTTAGGGCCTCAAAATGGATCCAAAAGTTTAGGACTGAAAAAACTGCTAAAAATAGTAAATTACCAAAATTGCCAAAAAGTTGTTTTGAGCCAGAAAGGTGGGTGGACATCGATATCCACCTGGATCAATCCTCCCTCCTTAGGATACAATGGTTTCCATTTCATTGAGTTCCCCCATCAAATGAGGAAATTTCTGCTGAATTTGGCCCCGGGTGAGCCACTTGCCATGGTGCAGGAGTTTCCCTGCTTTGACGACTCGATATAGTCAGATCCTTTGTTGTCGAGTGTCATTGATCTATGTGTCGAAAATATGATCAATGGATGCCTATTATATGCAGTCGGGGTTGAGCTGTATTGGTGTCAGTTGTTCTTCTACGTTTGATGTGTCCAATAATGGTGGGAAATAAGACCGAAGGAGGTCCACGTTGAACACTGGTTGCAGGCCAAGGAAAGGAGGAATAATGAACTCAAAATTATTATCCCCCACAACCTTGGTGATGGTGTATGACCAATAACAGAGTGGGTGAAGCCTCCGATGAAGTCTTGTAAGGTGTTCTTTCTACAAGTGAAAACAAAATTTGTCGCCCACCTGAAACTTATATGGAACCCGCTATTGATTATGGCACTGCTTGTACTTGTCATTGGATTTCTACAGGATATCTTTAACCAGGTGGCTTTGTCAACTTTTGTTGGAGTAGGATATGTGTCGGCTGCGGTGAGTGAAAAGGTAAGTGCAACATCTATAGGACCCAATGGTTAGAATCCCAACCCCACTTGAAAGGGGTTGTGGTCGATTGAGCTATGTAGGGCTTGGTTGTAGCTATGCTGGACACAGGGAAGACTCTCATCCCATGTTCGAGGGTTCTTGGAATTATACATGTGCATTATATGCATGATCATTTGATTTATGACCTTGGTTTGGCCATATATCTGAGGGTAGAAGGCCATGGATTTTGTGAGCTTGGTGTCCAGCAGTGACCAGAGGCTCCACCAGAATGTGTTGAGAAATTGATTGTCCCGATCTGAGACAATGGTTTGGGGCATTCCAAAATGTACCCAGACTCGTTCAAAGAAGATCTTGGAAATGGCTTCTACTGTGATGCTCTTATTGCAGGAAACCAGAATTGCCATCTTAGAAAAGTGATCAACAACCACAAAAACACAGTCATTTCCCCACTTGTTGGACAGGAGGCCCGACATGTAGTACATTGAGATGGATTCCCATGGCTTGTCAGGAGTAGGAAGAGGGGTGTATAGTCCATGTTTCTTAGTGGTTGGTTTGTAAATAGCACATGCAGTGCATGACCTAATATACTTGTTGACCTCCTATCGAAGTTTCATCCAGTAGAAATGTTTCTGTAGCATCGCCACTGTATTTTCGACGTCAAAGTGTCCTGCCACCCGACTGTAGTAGGCTTCCTAGATCAACTTTGCTCTCTCTCTTGATGGAATGCATATATGGCCTAGTCAACACAACAACCCATCATGAAGATGGAAATTATCGACAACTTCATTTTCACCCAACATTTGGTAGGTGGTGGCGAAGTCTGGGTCTATCTCATAGAGTTGGGGCCATCCATAGGTCTCATGGTGGCAAGAGTCTAGCACCGTGGTGATTGTTGTGATTGGCGGTCTACTGAGGCAATCAACAATGTGGTTGGTGCTTCTTGTTTTATACTTGATGTTGAGGTGGAATTGTTGTAAGTATGTGGACCACTTTTGATGGTGGTCATTCTGTAATTTTCCTTGTGGCTCCATGAACTGCAATGGCTTGTGGTCAGTGTGGATGATTGTCTCCTTCCAAAGAATGTAATGTCTCCACTGGAGGTATGCTTGCAGAATGGAGTACATTTATTTGTCGTAAGTAGGGTACTTATGGACAACATCTGATAGTGTCTCACTATGATAGGCTAGGGGGTGGTCATGCTGAGTGAGAACGATGCCCACAGAATAGTCTGAAGCATATTTCTCTATATGAAAGGGCTATTGCAGGTCTGGTAGTGAAAGTACTGGGGCTGAGCACAAGCGATGCTTCAAATAATCGAAAACTTATTTTTGGGACTGGCCCCACGCAAATTTTGCCTTACCACCACCCCTGGTTATTTGGCTGAGGGCCCATGAAATATGGGAGAATCCCAACATGAATCTGTGGTAGAAATTGGCAAGGACCAAGAAGCTTTGATGCTTAGTGAGTGTGGTTGGGGCTGGCCAGTCATAGATGACTTGGATATTTGTTAGATCCACATGTATTCCATGCTTATTAATGATGTAGCCCAAGTAATAGACCTTGTCCATGCCAAAGAAGAATTTTTCCAAGTTGGTGTATAGCTTGTTTTTCCACAGTGTGTGCAAAACTTGTTGAATATGCTGCAAGTGTTCTGCCCAAGACTTGTTGTAAATGAGAATGTCATCTAGATAAACCACTACAAAATTATTGGTGAATGGTCACAGGATATCATCCATCATCCTCATGAAAGTGGCTAGAGCATTTTTCAAACCAAGGGGCATGACCAACCATTCAAAAAGGCCTTCATTTGACTTGAAGGTGGTCTTCCATACATCTATCTATTCTATAGGGACCTGGTGGTAGATAGACCTCATATCGATATTATTGAAGTATTTGGCCCCCATGAGTTGATCAAGTAGGTCATCGATTTGGGGAATTGGGTATCGGTTTTTTACTGTGATTTTATTCAGGGCCCTGTAATCAATGCAAAGTCGCCAGGTTCCATATTTTTTCTGTACCATCAAAATTGGGCTCCCACAAGGTGATGAGCTGGGATGGATGTGCCCCTTGTGGAGCAGTTCTTGGATCTATTGCTTGATCTCCTCATTATCTAACATAGAGCAGAGATAGATTGGCCCATTGGGCAATGATGCATGGGGGTCATATTGATGGGGTGCTTGACTTGTCAGTGCAGAGGTACCTCAGTAGGTGAGGAGAAGATATTTGAGTATTCTTCAACGAACTTATTGTAAATTCTAACCTTGTACAATACCTACTACAAACTGATATTCAGAAAAGGACAGAAAAGATACAATGGAAAATACAAACATTACACATAGATTTTTCACTTGGAAACCCAAACCGGGAAAACCAACATATATTATATTCATACATTGTGTTACATTGTTTACAATACAATATACATATAGGAGCCAGCGACATCCAAAACCCTAACCCAATGAATTGGATTAATCCAAAACCCTAATTCCTTAACCGAAAATAGAAAACCATCGGCCAAAAACCATGTGCTGAAAAACCACCTAATATCATGTGGTCCCGGAAATATGTCGTCCCGAAAAAAAAAAATCGGGGGCACTGCCCCCGAACCCCTGCATCCCCCCCTCTAACCCCCCTGCGCACCCGGTGTAGACAAAGAATATAACACATACCCAACATTCTCCCACTTGTTGTTTTCTTTGCACACAGGGGGTTACAGGGTTACA
>ML784489.1:223677-236370 GCA_009831015.1 Picea engelmannii
TAGCTACCTTACATCCACCGAAGGATTTGCGCAAAACTATCCATCATCTCATTCCTCTATTGCGTGAGGGATTCCTCAAGCAAAATTTTGAAAGGATCTCCTGTCTCGTCATCTTTCATTTCTCCTACCATGTGAGGTCGCTTGGGCGTGCGAGATCTTTGGTCCTCAAGATAAACAAGCTCAAGACCCAATTCTTTGTACTCTGACCTAGTTTAGGACTTGCATTAAGATGACAAGGAGCATACCATCTGATACCACTGATCCATATTTTATGAGAAAAACGAAAGGACTATAGATTATTAACATACGCTTAACACAAAATAACAGAGATATAGTAAAACTGGTTTTCTATTCAATAAGGAAATAAGTTGAAACTATAAAATGAAGCGGAAAACAAGCTTGCTGGAATGGTGGCAGATTATCTCTGAGAAGAGATGTGACGGCTACGCTCATTTGCAAGAAGATAATTACAATGAGGCTCTGAAGGGCTTTTTACAATAAACAGGAGTGTCAAAAGTCATGTGGGCCCCATTTGGGTAAGTCAGTACATCAACTTCCCGGGGTCGTAACTTTTGCATACGATCTTCGTTTTAGGTTTATGATAGCCCGTTGGAAAGATCTATTCGAGGAATACATCTGTTGACAAAAATTTCATGATGAAATTTTCCAATCAAAATATACCCAAAAAAACATCGTTTAGGGCCTCAAAATGACGCCATAAGTTCAGGACCCAAAAAACTGCTAAAAATTCTAAATTACCAAAATTGCCAGAAAGTTGTTTTGAGCCAGCTGGAAAAGGTGGGTGGCCACATATATCCACCTGGATCAATCCTCCCTCCTTAGGAAGCAATGTTCTCCATTGCGTTGATTTCCCCCATCAAATGAGGAAATTTCTGTTGAATTTGGCCTCGGGTGAGCCACTTGCCTTGGTGCAGATGTTGCCCTACTTTGATAACTTGATAAAGATGAATCCTTTGTTGTTGATTTCCCTTGATATGTGTGTCCACAATTTTATCATTGGATGCCTTTTGTATGTAGTCGAGGTTGAGCTCTGTTGGTGTCAGTTTCTCTGCTATGTCTGAGGTGTCCAATACTGGTGGGAAATAAGGCCGAAGGAGGTCCACGTTGAACACTTAGTGTAGGCCAAGGAAAGGAGGAATATTGAGCTCAAAATCATTATCCGCCATAACCTTGGTGATGGTGTATGATCCATAACAGAGTGGGAAAATATTTCGATGGGGTCTTGTAAGGCGATCTCTTTGAAAGTGCAACCAAACTTTGTCGCCCACCTGAAACTTATGTGGCACTCGATGTTGATCATGGCGCTTCTTGTACTTGTCATTGGAATTTTGTAGGGTATTCTAAACCTGTTAGCGGATGTGACGGATTCACTCAATGAAATGGGGGGATTTTTCAGCTTTAGTTAGAGAAGGAGATGAGTTGGTTGCGGTGACTACAAGGGGAAGTGCAACATCTATGGGACCCAATTTTTGGAATTCCAACCCCTCCTGAAAGAGGTTGTGGCTGGTTGAGCTATGCAGGGATCGGTTGTAGCTATGTTGGACATAGCGAAGACTCTCATCCCATGTGCGAGGATGATTGGAATTATACATGTGCAGGATATGCACGATCATTCGATTTACGACCTCGGTTTGGCCATCTGTCTAGGGGTAGAAGGCCATGGATTTGGTGAGCTTGGTGTCCATCAGTGACCAGAGGCTCTACCAAAATGTGTTGAGAAATCAATTGTCCCAATCTGAGACAATGGTTTGGGGGATTCGAAAATGTACCAAGACTCGTTCAAAGAATAGCTTGGAAGTGGCTTCTACTGTGATGCTCTTCTTGCAGGTAACCAGAATCGCCATCTTAGAAAAGTGATCAACAACCACAAAAACACAGTCATTTCCACGCTTGGTGGACGAGAGGCCCAACATGTAGTCCATTGAGATGGATTCCCATGGCCTGTTAGGAGTAGGAAGAGGGGTGTACATGCCCTGTTTCTTAGTGGTCAGTTTGGAAATAGCGAAGGCAGTGCAGGACCTGATATACTTGTTGAAATCCTGTCAAAGTATTGGCCAGTAGAAATGTTTCTGTAGGATCGCCACTATCTTTTCAATGCCAAAGTGTCTCACCACTCGATTGTAGTGGGATTCCCAGATCATATTCGCTCGCTCGCTTGATTGAATGCAGATATGGCCCAGTCGACACAACAACCCATGATATCTTGAAGATGGAAATTATCGACAACTATGTTTTCACCCAACATTTGGTAGGTGGTGGCAAAGTCTAGGTATGTCTCATAGACTTGGGGCCATCCATAGGTCTCATGGCCGCAAGAGTCTAGCACCGTGGTGACTGCCACGATTTGCGGCAATCAACGACACAGTTGGTGCTTCATGTTTTATACTTGATGTTGAGGTGGAATTGTTGTAAGTAGGTGGACCACTTTTGATTGCGATCATTCTATAATTTTCCTTGTGTCTGCATGAACTGTAGTGTCTTATGATCAGTGTGGATGACTGTCTCTTTCCCAAGAATGTAATGTCTCCACTGGCAACATGCTTGCACAATGGAGCACATTTCTTTATCTTAAGTAGGGTACTTACATACAACATCTGATAGTGTCTCACTATGATAGGCCACGGGGTCGCCGTGCTGAGTGATAATGGTGCCCACAACATAGTTTGAAGCATCTGTCTCGATCTTAAAGGGTTGTTGTAGTTATGGTATTGAAAGTACTAGGGGTGACCATAAGCACTTCTTCAAATCATCGAACACTTATTGTTGGGACCGGCCTCACGCAAATTTTTCTTTACCACCACTCTTGGTTATTTGGTTGAGTGCCCATGCAAGATGGGAGAATCCCAACACGAATCTGCGTTAGAAATTGGCAAGGACCAAGAAGCTCTGAAGCTCAGTGAGTGTGGTTGGTGTTGGTCATTCATGGATAGATTCACATGTATGCCATGCTGATCAAGGATGTAGCCCAGGTAATGGACCCTGTCCATGCCGAAGGATCATTTTTCCAAGTTGGTGTATAGCTTGTGCTTCCACAGGGTGTGCAGAACCTGCTGAATATGCTGCGATTGTTCTGCCCAAGACTTGTAGTAAATGAGAATGTCATCCAAATACACCACTACAAAAGTATTGTTGAATGGTCGCATGATATCATCCATCATCCTCATGAAAGTGGTTGGATCATTTGTCAAACCAAAGGGCATGACCAACCATTCAAAAAGTCCTTCCTTTGAATTGAAGGCGATCTTCCATACATCTATCTGTTCTATCAGGACCTGGTGGTAGCTAGACTTCAGATCAATCTTAATGAAGTATTTGGCCCCCATGAATTGATAAAGGAGGTCGTCGATTCACGGAATTGGGTACCAGTTTCTGACTGTGATTTTATTTAGGGCCCGGTAATCAATGTAGAGTCACCAGGTTCCATCTTTCTTTTGTACCAGCATGATTGGGCTCTCACAAGGTGATGATATGGGAAGGATATGCCCCTTTTGGAGAAGTTCTTGTATCTGTCACTTGATATCCTCATTCTCTAACATAGAGCGACGAAAGACTGGCCCATTGGGCAACAATACGTTGGGGGTCAGATTGATGGGGTGCTTGAGCTGTCAATGCATAGGTACCCCGGTATGTGAGGAAAATATATCTGAGTATTCTTCGATGACCTTATCTAATTGATTTTGTTGTGTGGAGAGGTCAACCACAAAGACCCTGTATGTGGCTATGACATTTCACTCATTCTAAGAGTGAATCACGAAGAAGTCAAAGTTCACCATCTGAGAGATGACCTTCCTACATTGCTTGGTAGAGATCAAGGAAATATCACTAGGTGGGGCTGCCTCGGGTATCCTGTACATTTTCCTATTCAAAGTAATAATAACACTACAAGGCCTAGACTCATATACAACATGAAGTTTCCATAAATAAGGTTGTCCCAAAATAAAATCACAAACTTCGAGAAGAGAAACATCACACAATACCCCGTCTTTGAAGGGCTTGATTTCGTATGACAATCGACACTATTGGCTGACGCAGAGATCGCTTCCTTGGCAGAGCCAACCAATGGTGTAGGGTTGTGGGTGCGGCGTTTTCGGCAGGGCTAGTTGCTTGACAACCTCTACTGAGATGAGGTTCTTCTGGCTACTGCTATCAACGATGCAATGCAGTGGGGTGCCTTTTACCCACATTTGTGAATGGAAGAGGCAGTCTCCTTCTTCTTTCTTATTTAGTTCATCAGGATGGAGCTTGGTGGTAGCAACAGTGGCACTGGGTTCCGTGTCAATGATCCGTCTTCCCATTTCTGGTTCCGACTTAGAGTCTGAACTTGCATATGATTCATAGTTTTTAACTTCGGCCACCAGCAACTGCTTTGAGCGACAATCAACAGTGTTATGCCAAGGGCTCTTATGGAAGTCGCACCACTTCCCGATATATTTCTTTGTCTTTCTGGTGTCCTTCTTTTCTTGTGGCTTGGACTGGTTGTCCTAATACTGTCCATCTTTTCTCTAACCTTTTTTCTATGGGTTGGGGCTGCCCTTTCCTGGATTTTCTGTGAGGGGTTCCTGGGCCCAAATTGTCGCGTCTTTTGTTTGAATTTCTGCTTGATTTTGACGACATATCAGTAGGCCACGCCCAAGCATGAGATGTCCAGAAATTCCATTTCGGTTTGGATGTATCTATGCAGAGCAACACAATACTTAAGCACCAAATGTCACTCTAAATCTTTGATACCTAGCTTGGTGAACAAGGTATGGAATATATTTGTGAACTCTAGCACTACTTGGTCTCTTTCTTGCAGCATTGTGGTCCATTTGGTATACAAGTCATCATAACTTCCAACAGGGTAGTATTGTTCCTTAATAACATCCCTAAAGGATTCCTAGGTGGTCATGACTATAAATAATGAGGGTTCCTCTATTTCCTTTTTCTCACAGAAAGTTTCCCACCAATATTTGACACGGGGAACGACTTTGAGGAGTGCAAAAGTAATATTTTCTCTATTTGAAAAGTTAGGGACAAACAAATACCCTTCTAGTAGATTCAACCACTTGTCTACACCATCTGCGTCTATCTGACCTTCAAATACAGGAATATCAAAGTTTATTTGTACCTTGAAGGGGGCAGCACCTCCGTTCAAAGAAGATGCGTCACCTGTTGGTAGCCGCCGAAGGATTTTCATGAAACTATCCATCATCTCGTTCCTCTGTTGCGTGAGGGCTTCTTCAAGAAACATTTTGAAAGGATCTCTTGTCCCATCATATTTATTTTCTCCTACCATGAGAAGTCGCGTGGGCGTGTGAGAGATTTGGTCCTCAATATAAAAAAATCTCGACACCCAATTCTTTGTACTCTGACCTCGTTGGGGACATTCATTAAGACGAAAAGGAGCAGACCGCTCTGATACCATTGATCCAGATTTTATGAGTAGAACAAAATGAATACATATTATTAACATATTCTTAACACAGAATAACAAAGATACAATAAAACTGGTTTTCTATTCAATAAGGAAATAAGCCGAATCTGAAAAATGCAACGGAAAATAAGCTTGCTGGAATGGTGGTGCCTTATCTCTGAGAAGAGATGTGACAAATTTTCTCATTCACAAGAAGATGATTACAATGAGTCTCTGAAGGCATTTTTACAATTAATAGGAGTGTCAAAAACCCTAGACATTCAAAAACCTAACCCTAGGAGATGAAGCGCCAAAAGTCATGTGGGCCCCGTTTGAGTAAGTCAGTACATCAACTTCCCGGGGTCATAACTTTTCCATACGATCTCCTTTTTAGGTGTACTAAATCCCGTTGAAAATATCTATCTAAGGACTACAATTGTTGATGAAATTTTCATGAAGAAATTTTCCAACTGGAAGATACCCAAAAAAACGTCGTTTAGGGCCTCAAAACGGTTCCGGAAGTTCAGGACCTGAAAAACTACTAAAAATAGTAAATTACCAAAATTGCCAGAAATTTGTTTTGAGCCAACTGGAAAAGGTGTGTGGCCACCAATATCCACCTGGATCATAATTTCACCCCAAACCTATTTATGGTTTCTAATTACCTTTTTTGGAAAAAAACAATTGAGAATGGAAAGTGTTGCTTTTGGTTATTGAGGAAATAAATTGTTTCTTTTGGGTATTAGTGTGAAAGGTAAGTTTTGTCATTACTAGTGTGAAAGGAAAGTAATCCACTTCTTTTGGGTATTAGTGTGAAGGTAAGCAAATTGATGTTTTTGTTACTAGTGTGAAAGGAACGTAAGTTGTTGCTTTTGGTTATTAGAGGGAAAGGAAAGTACTCTTAGGGTTCCCAGTGGTATATATTCTACTTGTGTTTTGATGAATTCTAGTTTTTCTAGTGTGAACATAAAATATGTCATTAGGAGACTAATATTTATTTATTGTTGATTTTGGTTTTATTTTCCTTGGGAAGGGTGAATTTGTCACTTAGGATGTGAAAGTGAATGGAACAATTGAGGACTACTCATAGCACTGTCTGAGTGGGTAAGTTGGGGTTGTGGGTGTACCTAGCATGGAGGAGGTACTAAATCCCATTTGTGCATGGAATTGTTTAAAATAACTCCACTACTAGAGTTAATTCAATATCAGGGGAAAGAGTGGGTACAATTCTTACACACCATAACCCTGAGAGGAAAGGTGTTGCTGTGGTCAAAGGGATCTGCACCAACTAGATTCTTGTAAGAGTATGTGATTATGGATATGTGTTTCCATTACTTGGGAAATAGTCCTTTGTGCCTTTCAAATACATGAATATTATTTTAATACCCATCCAATTTTCCTTTCCTGGATCAACCATAAATGTGCTCACCACTCCCATTGAATGTATCATGTCTAGTCTTGTGCATACTATGGAATACAAAAGAGACCATAAAACTCTAGCATATGGAAACCATAAAACTACCACTTGACAAAAAGTGCATTTATTGTTTTACAACTCTCCATCCCAAACTCATTGAGGATGTTCTCAATATACTTCTCTTGACTAAGCCATACCTTCTTATTTTTTCTCTCTTTTTACCTCTATGCCAAGACAATAATGCATTGGACCAAGATCCCTCATAACAAATGTTTTGGACAACAAGGACTTGGTGTCTCCTACTAAATCCATATTGTTACCAATCAACAATATATCATCCACATATAATCCTAGAATAATGATTCTATCACCTATATTTTTGTAATAAACACAAATTACAATGGTCACCACTACTTCTAGAAAACAAAAATTCTAGCACATACCTATCAAATTTTTTGTACCATTCTGTTGAGGATTGTTTCAACCCATACAATGATCTATTGAGCTTACACACCAAGTTCTTTCCTCCTATAACAAATCCTTTCGATTTCACCATGAATATCTCATCCTTAAAGTCTCCATCAAGAAATGTTGTTTTGACATCCATTTTCTCTGCTTCCATATCATAGGATACTACTAAAGACAACAACATCCTAATAGAAGTCATTTTTTCTACAGGTGAGAAAGTATATCTTAGTAATATATTCCTTGAACATACAAATATCCCTTTGATGCGAATATTGCTTCATGTTTCTCCATTGTTCCATCAGCCTTAAACTTCTTTTGAATACCCATTTGTAGACAATAGTGTTCTTATCTTTTGACAACTCTTATAAAACCGATGCTTTGTTTTGTTTTAAAGTTTCCATTACATTTCTCCCTTCATTTCCTTTTTCCATTGCACACTTTCGAGACAATTTAGAGCCTCTTCCACACTTTTAGGCTCCTCACGAATGGAAGATAAACCACAAAAATAATCAAAATGTTCACTACTATAACCATACCTTTCAAGTTGACTCCTAGCTCTCTTGATTCTCTTAGGTTGTTGAGTAGTTTTCATTGAATCTCTATTCTCCTCCACTTTTATGATCATGTTTTGCATTATATGTTCCTTCATGACAATTATATCCTATATTGGAACTAGACTAGACTTGGGTTTCTCCAATGGGATTCAATCTCATCTTGTAGCTCTTAGCTTGACTATGTGTCAAATCTTCTTTGTGCAATGCCATTGTCACTTATGCTGAAAAATTCTAAATGTTCCTCAACCTGATTATGTTCCCTTAGTGATGGAAATATGATTCTCCACCACTCTTTCATTAGGTTACTCATTTTGTTGTTCAATTTCGAAACATATCGACTATAAGTAGTCATGTGCTTATCTAGAATCCATAACTTATATCCCTTGACTCTAATAATCTCTTCATATCCAATGAGCACACACTTATGTATTTTTCATCCAATATTTTCCTATTGTCCTTAGGTACATGCATGTAAGCTTCACAACTAAAGACTCTCAAGTGAGAAACATATGTCTTTCTCCCAGTCCAATCTTCCTCTAGAGTTTTTTCACCCATGGTTGAACTAGGTAACATATTGACTAAGTAACAAGTTGTTGCAATTGCTTCAACCAAAAAATATGTACTCAATTCTTCATAAGATATTATGCACCTTACCTTATCCACTAGAGTTCGATTCATCCTCTCTACAACTCTAGTTTGTTGTGGAGAATATGGTGTATTTTTCTGCATTGAAATCCCATACATTTCACAATGTATCAAACACTTTTCAGAAATATTCCCCACCATTGTCACTTCTTATGTCTTTCACCTTTCTATTGGCTTGCCTCTCCACCATAGCAACAAAATTGTTGGAGTTAAATATCTCACTTTTCTTCTTCAAAATTACAACCCATGTCTTCCTGTTGAAATCATCTATAAAAGTGGAAAAGCATTGAGCACCAATCAATAGATGCCACATTCATAGGATCACATATAAATGAATTCACTAAGTCTAATATATCTCTATCTCTATGAGAGACTAAAGAAATCTTAACCCTTGCATGTTTACCCAACACACATGATTCACAAAACTCAAAGGAAACACAACTAAAATTTGTACATTTGACCATTCCTTTGGAGTGCATGTCTTGTAGAATTTTCTCATTCTAATGGCCCATCCTCCTATACCAAAGAATTCATCTTCCAGTTCCTTCAGATGCTTCCTTAGTGGCTTAACTCTTCTTAATCATTTCAACATTACTATTAACCTCAACATGAGTAGTAACACCCAATCTATAAAGAGTATTCACCCTTATGTCCTTATCCAATTCCAATGCCCCTCTCACAATATTGCACAGATTCCTTTTGAAAATTGCATCCATCAATGGTTTGTGGAAAAAGCATTTGGATTTAGTGGAAAAACTGGGGCTAAGGAAAATAATTAAAGAGCATTGAAAAATGACAATAAAGTTGGACATTGAGATGTTTAATGGTTACACCTTTACTATGTGGAAGATAAATATGGAAGATGTGTTGATAGATAAATGTTTGTTGATAGTTAGATACACATTTATCTATCAACATTGATAGATAGTACACCTTTTCTAGAAAATGTAATTACCAATTCAAATTCATACAACCTTGAGTTTAATGTTATAACTACCATAATGTTTTTCTCCACATAACAATATGCATCTCAATACCCAAAGTAGTAATGACATGTTAACATGCATGCTTCAAGTCTCAAATCTTTTTTATTCCTTTTACTACTCTATATTGATTTTCCTTGTGAATGTCACTAACAATGTTGTACACCTATACCTACTTATATGCACGCATCTAGATTTTTCATTAACATTTCTAACATTTTTTTTAATGAAAATTATATTTTTTTTCATACAATGAAATAATCTTAACACTTCAAATATATAGAATTCCTTAAGAGTTTAATAAATTTGTCAACTATCTATTGAGATGTCTTCTAAAACCATAATTTTGTATTTGGATACTCTCTTTAATTTTCTAACATAATTTATGTGAACTTCAACATGCTTGCTATACTAATGAATAATTGTGTTCTTCCCCAATTACATATTACCTTTGTGATACTATGTTCTTCCCCAATTACATATTACCTTTGTTATCACAAAACATAGAAATATTTCTTACACCAAACCAATCTTATCTATCAACCTTCTTAACTAAACTCCACATGATACATTTAGTAGAACTCTATATTCAACATCAATTAAAAAAAATCCAATATAAATTGTTTCTTGTTGCACCAACTCACAATCATCTAACCAACATTAAATGCAAAACTGTAGGTGGACTTCTCGTCGTGGATGCATCTAGCCCTATCAAAATCTATCAAGTGGATGCATCTAGCCCTATCAAAATCTATCAATACTCTCGAGACACTAGATGCACTTTTTACATATCTTATAATTCATTTATTTCTCTTTAGTGACTTCCTCTTGATTCTTCCATGTGTCTAAACATTCTACCAACTATAAATCAAATAGTAGGTCTTTTAATGATATCTAAACGTTGTGCCAGTTACATACCAACTTCCTATAAACATTGTGTTTAGTGGGTTTCGGGTTACCCATATTCATCTTTAGTTAACTTCATGCTATGATCCATTGGGATGCCATATTCCATATAATTAGTCACTTTCAATTTTTTTGATTAAGTCACTAGCACAATACAATTTGTCACTTTGATTTTTTTGATTAAGTCACTAGCACACATTTCTTGGAACAAGAAACCCTTCTCATGTTTTTGCCAAATTTGTGATCAAAGATAATAATGTAATAAATCGTGTTTTGTCATCTCAAATAATACAAATAATATAGTAATTCACTTTTCATTAGATTAGATTTAATTCACTTTTCATTAGATTAGATTGATATAATTTTTTTAATTAAAAAATTATATATATATGGTTTTGTTGCGTCGAGGTTAATAATGATTACAATTATTGTTTTTTGGATTTCCACAAAATATAGCATAGTTCTAGTTTAATATATACAGACAAAAAAATGGTTTTAAGAAGCGTTCATATTGGTTTACATATGTGCATTGTTATGTTCTTCTTGCTCCTCGCCAAAGTGATAGATTGATATAAACTTCACTACTACATGGCAAGATCAAATTATCAACAAACAAAATTAGTAGTAATAACTCTCCACTTTGAATGGGTATAGTAATTCACTTTTCATTATAGATATATGGTTTTGTTGTGTCGAGGCTAGCAACGATTACAACTATTGTGTTTTTGGATTTCCACAAAATATAGCATAGTTCTAGTTTAATATATACAGAAAAAAATTACTTTAAGAAACATTTATACTAGTTTACACATGCACACTATCATGTTCTTCCTGCTCCTCGCCAAAGTGATAGATTAATATAAACTTCACTACTACATGGTAAGAACAAATTATGGAGTGGCTTAACAACCGATGACTTTAACATCATGGAGTGGCTTAACAACACACTCTGTCACCAACTGTCCTACACCTCGGGGACTACCAACTTGTATTTATTAATAGTACTATTAAAATTATATTTTTTCTTAAATATACATTCAATTTATTTTTTATCTCTAAATAATTAAATTATATTCCAAAACGTGTTCTTATAAATAACATCAATTACACATTCTTATAAATATCATCAATTACACATTGCATGGATTTTTTTCATTCCTTTCTCCCACTTGCCTCTTCATAGGTTTGTAATTCATCTTCATAGGTTTGACATTTATCTATTCCAACATTAAAACCCTAAGTTCTAAGTTCACTTTGACATTAACACCCTACGTTCTAAGTTCACTTTGACATGCTTCTTTTATGTTGTATGCTTTCTCCTTTAATTATTTCTATTTTTGTGTTTTATCCTTTACACGTTCACCATTCAATCTTTTAGGTTTAACTAAGAAGTTTTGAAGTATCTTCACCCACCACCATTTTAGGTTTAACTAAGAAGTTTTGAAGTATCTTCACCCACCACCATTTTAGTGTTTTAAGTGTGTTTTATAAACTAAGTTTAATTTTGTCCACCATTCAATCCTTTGGGTTTAACACAAAATTTTTAAAGTATCTTCACCAAAACACCACTTTAATGTTTAAGTGTGTTTTATGAATTTAAAGTTTAATTCTAATTAACTTAGTCTTTTATATTTATATCATACACTAGTTCAAACCTTCTCATTTTGGTCACAATTAAGCCATCTCATTGAAAATAGCATTATTATTAATAATTGTCCCTCAACTTTCAAAATTTATACGTTTTTAACTATTCATGAGAACAAAAAAAAAAAAAAAACATGCACTTACATCCTTTATCTCCCAACCACGAAATTTGCTACTCCTTATGAAAGAACATAAGTTCTACTCCCTAATAGTGTTCCCACGTTGTAATTTTTTAACTGTAATAATCCAAATTGCTATGGTTGGACTTTTATTGTTGCACACTTGTATATAGTTTTGCCCAAATTTTCCATACACATTGTGCTAATATAGAGTTTTTTCCCAAATTTCCTATACACATTGTGTTATTGTGCTCTTATATGATAGTAATTTCTCTATGCAATATGATAATAATTTCAATTATATGATAATATGTTATTGTGCTCTTATACACATTTTGTATGATAATAATTTATCTATGCAACGCCATTATACTTAAGTGTATAAGAGGCTGTGGATTATGATAATAATTTATCTTATATGATAATATGTTATTGTGCTTTTATACACATTTTGTATGATAATAATTTATCTATGCAACTCCATTATACTTAAGTATATAAGAGGCTGTGGATTATCTTCTATAGTTTTTTTTTTTTTTTTTTT
>ML784489.1:254195-268338 GCA_009831015.1 Picea engelmannii
CTTTTGGATTCTTCAATAACTCTTTCATCATTGTATCTGGTGTATTTTGTTGGTTGACCACTAACTAATTTCATCAATGTCTATGGTGGTTTTGGTTTACCATTAGCTATATTGAGTTGAATAATGTTGTGGTTTTGATTGACCACTAACCATTTTTACAATATACTCCCTCCATAAGGTGAAATAGACTTCAATTTTTTTCATCAGTGTACTCCCCCTTGAGGTGTAGAGATTACTATTCTCTTTAACTCATGGTTGAATTTAAAACATATATAGAATTGGTCCCAAGTCATTCCCAAAATCTTCACCTGAAACAACTATTTGAAAGCCTTCTATTTGTGTGAATTCTCCATGCAATTGTGTCTTTACCTACATCTAAAATAGATGGTAAGACTTATGCATCATCTTGACTTGTTGATTCCATTACCAATATATATTCTAGTGATAATGAATTGTTTTCTTAACATTCATCTTCTTTCGACAGTTTTATTAGAGATGATTTGTCTTCCCACAATGAAAACAAGGATGGATATCAAAACACTAACTCTATGACAATGTTCGCACTCATTATCAACATTCTTAACTTCTTCAAGAAATTGCACACTCATAAACTGAATTGATTTGGAGTAATATGGGATATGAAAGTTGTTTCCTTTGTCATATCATAATCCATGTCTATTTTTGTTAAATAGAAGTTCTTCCCAAGGTCTAAAAATCATCTTGGAAAGATCATTTTGATGGTCTTCAAATTCACATTTGTTCCTACTACTGTCACTTTGTGCTTCTACTTGTGACTCATTTTCAACCAAAATTTCCTTAATCAATTCCAACTCATCATCTAGAAAGGAATCATCAATCATATATTTTGTTTCCTTTATATCCACCATCAAGTCATGTGTATCACAAGTAGCCTTAACCTTTTGCATTGTCTCATCTATATCACAAGTTGCAATAATCTTTTGTATTAGATCCTTTGCATCACAAATTGCATCAACCTTTTGTATGAGGCCATCTATTGCATATGTTGCATCAATCATTTTCTTGAATTGTTTATGATTTTGAATTAATTTAAGCTCAAGTGCTTCAATCAATTGATTTTTCATATTAATTTTATTATGAAGATCAATAACCCAATTATGCAATTCATGTTTGTAGTCTTGTAATTCCTTGATTTCTTGATTGGCGTTTTGTAATCTCTTTACTCCTTTACCAATTTGTGATTTTTCACATGTCACACTTGCTTTTACTCACTCTCTTGCACTTGCTTCTTTAATATCACACTCACTTGCTATTATGTTATTCTTGATTGATTTTTGTTAACAATATTAGGGTGTCGAGTAGTACTGAGAATGCACCCCAACTTGTGATTTTTGCAATGATTTTTTTTTGATGACCCTCTTGACCTCCTTATTCAAATTTCAGGTCGGTCCCTTCTTACAGGTCTTCTTGTAATCCCTCTCTTTGAAAAAATCAATGACTTGGTTCAACCTTAACCCTATGCTTCAATTTCAATATGACAACAAGCTATTGATTCAAAAGATATGTGAATTTAAAACTATAAATAAATTGAAACATATTTTACATGAATATAGATGATTATTACCTTTGAACTTTTGACAATGCTCAATGAAGATTTGAGTACTATAGAACTCTTAGTTCTATACATTGCATGCTTTGAATGATCAATATTTTTATGTCATAAATGTATGGTTGTATGACAAATTACAAGTATAATTTGAACATTTTAAAACTAGATGTGAATCATCATAAGCATCCACTATACACCACCACAGATATCATTATACACCAACACAAATATCTATAGATTCCCTTATTACATTTTTTTGGGTTGTTATATTCTTTGTAGTGAAATTCGAAGGTTGAGGTGGATCGACCAAGTAAATTCAAAGTCGAAGAAATTGAAAGCAAGTTGAAGTTCAAGGTGGATCGACCTGGTAAATTTGAAGTCAAAGAAATTGACAGCAAGTTGAAGGTTGAGGTGGATTGATTGAATAAATTCGAAGTCTAAGAAACCAACAAAAAGCCAAAGAGGTCAACCAAAAAGAGGTCGATAGGCGAGAACATGGAAACTGATTGAAGACCGAATGGAGGTCGATTGGAAATCGATTGGTAAAAAAACTTAGAGTTGACTATAACATAATCTCGATATTCACAAGATTTGTAGCCAATGATCTGCGAGGATCTGTAACCATTTTTTGGGTGCCTTTATTTAGGGTTTTACCTAATGTAAAACATATAAATAATGTGTGTTGTAATGTTGTAAAATTTAATCTTTAGAGAAATCATTTTAGAGGTTGTTAGTCATGTAGATGTAAGTTGAATTGGCTACAGGGTTGTTCCTGTGTAAAACAAGAAGGTATGATGTTGAATGTGTCTTAGGTGTAGACCAATTTTAGGAATGTAACCTTTTATTCTAAAGGAATAAGACAACAAGAGAGAAAAATGCTCAAGGAATGTTGGTTTTCCCATTTGGGTTTTCAGGGTAAAATCTATGTGTACTGTATGTTTGCTTTGTCATTTACTTTCTTGATTAAATCTTTCTTCCTCTCTTCTGCTAGGTTTAGTGTGTAAGTGTTCCTCATTTCCTAACATGTGGTATCAGAGCTTGGTTTAACAACCTTGTATCTAAGCTAAACACTAAGTATAGTAAGAGTCGTAAGTCAAGAATATTTACATATTGTGCTTAAAGAATGGCGAGTATCTCAAGGATAGAGATCGAAAAATTCAATGACCAGAATTTTGAGCTTTGGAAGCTTAAAATTGAAGATCTACTTGTAGATCAAGAACACTGGACAATAGTCTGTCCAGGTACCATTTAGATAGGTGTGTTGAGGGAATAATGGGAGAAAATCGAGAGAAGGGAAAGGAGTATGATTCAACCTTTTCTTTCATATTTGATACTACTGAATGTCTCAGATGAATATTCAGCGAAGAAACTGTGGGAAAAGTTTGGGAGCTGGGAAAAGTTTGGGAGCTTGTACCAGTCAAAATCCCTAGTAAATAAGTTGTTCCTTAGGGAGAAATTGTATCTTCTGGGGATGAGTGAGGATAGTTTGGTGTCTGAGCATTTAAATTCTTTTAATACCAATATAAGCCAGTTATATTTTGTGGATATTAAAATCATCGAGGAGGAGAAATGTGTTATCCTATTATGCTCTTTGCCAGACTATTGGGATAGCTTAGTCGTCGCTATATGGATTAATTCAACCAAATTAGCGCTAGAAGACGTGGTTTCATCTCTACTTTCAGAAGAAATGAGAAGGAAGAACATGCAAGGATCAATCAAAGATGCATTAGTGGTGAGAGGTCAATCGATTGGTAGAAATAAAGGAAAATTTTCCGGTAGAAAGTCTAAGCTGAAGGGTAGATCTAAATCCCCAGTTCAATCGACAACAAGAATATTCTAGAAATGTGGTAAATATTGACATTACAAAATGGACTGCAAGTCGAAGGCAAAAAAATCCAGTACAATATCCGATGAGAAGCAGCCGAATGAGAGAAGACGACTCTAGATAAGGGAGGCGATGTGTACCTGGCGTCAACTAGTACACAGTTAGATCAAGATGTTTAGTTGATCAAATAAGGAACATCCTATCATATGACACCACATAGAGAATGGTTCTGCGAATATGAATGATATGAAGGAGGAGATGTGTTCTTGGGGGATGACTCGACAACCAAAATTGTTGGACAAGAAAGATTTCAACTGACACTGCAAGATGGGAGGAGTAACCCTTCTAAGTGTGCTACACATTCCATGTTTGGAAATAAACCTGATATATGTTAGCAAGATGAGTGATGAAGGGTTGCACACTCTATTTTAGAAGGATATGTGCAAGATGGTCAGAGGTGTAATGGTCTTAATGAAAGAAGTTCAGATTGCAACCCTATACAAGTTATTAGGGAATGTGAACTCGACTGGGTGAAACAACATCGATGTTCCTGAAGTTGACTTGACTTGACTCGTGCTGAGTCAATTCAACCCGACTCGACAAGTCCTCATCAAAACGAATTGATCATTCTATGGAACGAGAGGATTGGACATATTGGAGAAAAAAGACTTCAATCTATGCATAAAAAATGTATGGTCGAATATTTTCCTGAATGTAATTTAGAAGTCGACTTCTGTGAACATTGTATATATGGAAAACGAAGTAGAGTGAGGTTCTCATTTGAAGTGATAAGGGCACAAGGGATTCTAGAATTGGTTCATAATGACGTGTTTGGCCTTGTTTCGGTGCCTTCACTTGGTGGATCCCTATATTATGTCTCCTTCATAGATGATTTTTCAAGAAAGACATGGGTATATTTCCTGAGGAAGAAAATAGAGGTTTTCAAGAAATTCAAAGAGTTTAAATCTCTTGTCGAAAACTAGAAAGATAAGAAGATTAAGGTGTTGAGAACTAACACCGATGGTGAATTCTGTGGAAAGGAATTTGATCATTCCTGCAAGTAGTGTGGAATAGCATGCCAAAATACCACACCATATACCCTGTAACAAAATGGAGTTGCTGAGAGAATGAACAGAACATTGATGGACAAAGCAAGGAGCATGCTCAATGGTGCTGGGCTCGCACAAGAATTATGGGCAGAGGCAGTCGAAACTGCAAAATATGTAGTGAATATGTCTCCTTCGTTGGTGCTAGTCGACACAAACCCACATGAGGTATGGTATAGTAAGAAGCATTTGGTTTCACATCTCAAAATATTTGGTTGTGATGCATTTGTGCACGTTCCCAAGGAAAAGAGGAGTAAGTTGGACAAGAAGGTACTCAAGTGTATTTTCATTGGATACAAAGAAGGAATGAAATGATATAATCTCTGGGATCCTGCATCAAGGAAAATAGTTTACAATTGATATGTGGTCTTCAGAGAAGTCAGAAGGAAGTTTGAGTCTGAAATGATGGTTCAAACATAGAATAATCCAAAGAAGGTGTGGTTTGAACTAAGGAATGAAGAAGTTGACTTAGATGAGTTGACTGAATCAGATGAAGAGGTGGAACAACCGACCTCGGTTGTAAGGAATTCAAAGCGAGTAAGAAAACCAGTCAAAAGGTATAGTCCACCTGACTTTCGTTCTTCATTTGTGTTAATTTTCACTGATGAAGAGCCTAAGCCGATTGAGGAGGTAGTCAACTCAACAGAGGGAAAAATATGGAAGAACACCATGGTTGAAGAGATTGAATACTTGCATAAGAATGAGACATGGGATTTAGTTGAATTACTAAATGGAAAAAACTGTGTTAGCATCAAGTGGGTATTCAAGAAGAAAATGAACATCGCAGGTCAACTCGAGAAATCCAAAGCTCGATTAGTAGTGAAAGGATATTCCCAAGTTGAAGGAGTTGACTTCGGTGAGATTTTTTCCCCTGTTACAAAATTAACTTCCATTAGAGAAATAATGTCTCTGTCTGCAACATTTGACCTGGAAATAGAACAAATGAATGTAAAGACAAGGTTCCTACATGGGCACCTAGAAGAAGAAATCTACATGAAACAACCTAAAGGATTTGTAGTAAGGGGCAAGAAAGATTTGGTGTGCAAATTGAAAAGATCCCTTTATGGTCTAATGCAATCACCAAGGATGTGGTGCAAAAAATTCAATACATACATCCTTAGTTTGGGATTTGTGAGAAACAAGGTTGATCACTGCATATATTCCAAAGAAGAAGGTGGGTGTTTCATATATGTAGCATTGTATGTCGACTACATGTTGTTGATTGGAAACATCATGAACGTAATAAAAGAGGTGAATAATAAGCTATCCTCCAAGTTTGACATGAAGGATATTGATGCAACAAACTTCATTCTGGGAATAGAGATCAAGAGAGATCGAGCAACTAGAAATCTCTAGTTGAACATGAAGAATTATATTGAAACAATCTTGAAACGTTTCAACATGCAAGATTGCAAACCTGTGAAGGTGCCAATTTCTGTGGGAGCAAGGCTAACTACTGAACAATGCCCAAGGATACAAAAGGAAATAGAGGGCATGGCACATGTTCCCTATGCAAGTGTTGTTGGTAGTCTAATGTATGTGATGGTATGCACTCGACCAAACATTGCACGTGCAGTGAGAGTGTTGAGTAGATACATGTCGACACCTGGAAATGAGCATTGCAAAGTTGTTAAGGGAGTATTTAGATATTTGTGTGGAAAAAAAGACTATTTATATGCTACCAAGGAAAACCTGGAGGAGACACTGAATTAAATGTACATGGCTTTGTCGACACCGTCTGGGTTGGAGATCTGGATCGCTGAAGGTTGACCAATCGATATGTGTTCAAGATGTTTGGTGGAGCAATCAACTAGATGAGTAAGCAACAACTGGTTGTAGCCTTGTCAACAACAGAAGCTAAATACAAGGCAGCCACTCATGGAAGCAAAGAAGTAGTATGGCTGCAAAGGGTGTGTTCAGAAATCGGTCTTGAGCAAAGAGCTATGAAGATAAGTTGCAATATTCAAAGCGTAGTATTTCTAGCAAAGAATCCAACTTATCATTCCAAGACTAAGCACATTGATGTACAATACCATTTCGTAAGAGACATGGTGGAAAGCAAGAAGGTGCTACTGGAGAAAGTAGACACATTGAAAACATAGTAGACTCTTTGACCAAGTATGTGAGTATTGTGAATTTCTCTTGGTGCATAAAGGCAATAGGCATCATGGTTTCAGCAAAGAAGACAACACATGGGAGAATGTTGGGTTGTTATATTCTTTGTAGTGAAAGTCAAAGGTCGAGGTAGATGCATCGAGTAAATTCGAAGTCGAAGAAATTGACTACAAGTCAAATGTTGAGGTGGATCGACCAGATAAAGTCGAAGTTGAAGAAATCAACAACAAGTCGAAGGTCGAGGTGGATCGACTAGGTAAATTCAAAGTCAAAGAAATTGACAACATGTTGAAGTCGACAACCTAAAAGAGGTCGACAAGTGGGCGGATGGAAATCAACTAAAGACCGAATGGAGGTTGACTGGTAATCAACTGGTAAATCGAGTTAGAGTCATTTGTAATAGGATCTCGAGATTCAAGGGATTTGTAGCCAATGATTTGCGAGGATTTGTAGCCATTTTTTGGGTGCCTTTCTTTAGGGTTTTACCTACTGTAAATCATATGAATAAGACATGTTGTAATGTTTTAAAATCTAATCTTTAGAGAAATCATTTTAGAGGTTGTTGGTCATGTAGATGTAAGCCAAATTGGCTACATGGTTGTTCTTGTGTAAAAAAAGAAGGTATGATGTCGATTGTGTCTTAGGTGTAGACCACGGTTAGGCATGTAACCTTTTGTTTTGAAGGAATTAGACAACAAGAGAGAAAAATGCTAAAGGAATGTTGGTTTTTTTGTTTGGATTTCGAGGGTAAAATATCTGTATACTGTATGTTTGTTTTGTCATTTACTTTCTTGATTAAATCTTTCTTCTTCTCTTCTACCAGGCTTAGTGTGGAAGTATTCATCATTTCTTAACATATTTGAGGGTGTTCTAAAAACAATTACAATTTTCCTTTTGCATTAGGAAAAGATCATCCTTTTCACTCTTGCCATAAGAAACTTATTTCACTTCTCCTCTTAAAAAGTTACAAACAAAAAATGATAACATTTTTTTTCAAAACAAATTAACCAACCTTTTTTTATTTTTAAATGTTTTTTTTTAACTTTTTTTTTATTAAATACATTTTTTAATACTATTTTTTAAATATATATATATGTTTTTAATACATTTATTTATAACAAATCTTTTAGACTTTTACATTACCCAACTTAAAAAATTTACCTCGTTTTCCACTCTTACTAATTTTTTTAATATATATATTTGTAATACTTCTTTATTTTTTTTAATACCTCTTGCTAATTTATATTTAAAAAAATGTTATTTATAACCCTTATTTTCTACTTTTACATTACCCAATTAAAAAAAAAAAAAATTATCTCGTTTTCCACTTTTGCTAATTTTTTTAATATATATATTTGCAATACTTCTTGCTAATTTATATTAAAAAAAAATGTGTTCAAGTCACAGAAATAGTCATTACATGATTCAAAATATCCCTGTACATTTTAAAATTAGGTTGGAATTTTTCTGTATTTGAAATTGTCCGAACTACTAACCCTGGAATTGACTTACAACTACTACAAAGCCTAATATACCATGTATAGGATATACCAAGTATCAAAATACAAAAACATAGAATTTTGTTTAAGCTTTGTCTAATGGAGTGCCATCCTGAGCTTCTTCTGTGGATTCCAGTGGAAAATTGAGATCTGGAATATGCCTGGGAGGAGTTGGAGACAAAACCTCATCTGAAATTGCCTGATTGGAAGATGGTTGGGCCGAAGAGACAGGTCTGGAGCGAAGTTCCACACCTCTATACAAATGGCATCCACTTCATCTTGTAGCTGTTGAATTCCCTACCTTTGAGAAATTATTAGATCCATTGCAGTTTTCCACTAGACTAAGGCGTTCTGCATGTTGATTTGAAGTGAATTAACCAGATTAACCAGAGCCTCATGTTCCTCGTCCTGGAGCTCGCAACGTCATCATGCTACACCTGACCTCCTATTAGCCATGCTGCCTGCTCGATATCCTGCCCAAATTGCTTCTGAAAAAGGGTCCGTCCTCAAACGACCAGTGGGAAATGTAACCTGGAACACTGGAGTTAAGGCAACATCTAGCTCTTCGCCACCTCGAATCATAATACACTTCTTGTTGCTAAGATCCTTCGTGATTACATGCCGACGGGTGATTGGTTTCCACCCTAGGTGATGAATGAACCACAACATACCCCCACGACCACCGAAGAAATCTCCAAGCATGCGACAAGACTCTGGTCAAACGATCCATCATTATAGGCAGTGGATGAGGAACACTGAGGGAATGGTGACGTCCATTGAGGAGTATGAAGGCATACCGCATCCATTAACTCAGTCACAAAAGACACCTATGATATTGGTCGTGAGAGAGTAGCCATTGAAGAGTGCTTGTGTGAGGGTACACTAGGGTCTGGAGATGCATGCATTAGAAGGATGGTACAACACCTGTCCTCCTCACCAACCAAAACGTGCTCCAATATTTGATATCGCCCGACATTCCTAGCCTTAGCCAAATGTGTCTTGTGGGCCGACGATTAATCTTCATAATCACCTTAGATGGTGGGTCCCTCATATGGGACAATACTTTTATGGGTATATCCATCCCGACTCACATTAGGGAATAAAATGTTGAGCATCCTAGCCATCAATTCGTAGAGTACCCAATGAGTCTCGAGTAGCCAAATTAGGAAAGGAATCGGCCTCGATATTATTGTTTCTAAGAACATGAAAAGATTGCAGAGTTTGAAATGCCCCTACCTCGGACAATGTTTTGATCATGATGCTTTTAATATTCATGTCATCTGAGAGGGATCACTTTCTGAACTAGTTAAAAATGACCCCGGAATCTCCAATGAAAATCAACTCTTCAATGCGTGACTCCTTGCTATATTGAGACTTTTATAAAGAGCATAGGCTTCCACTTGATTATTGGATGCTATACCCAAACTCCAAGAGAAGGTTGTTCGAATACGTCCCCTGGGAAGAAGATAACCCCACCCGCTCCGACCACCCATTTAATATATATATTTTTAATACCTCTTTATTTTTTAATATATATAATTTTTAAGATCGATATTTTTTATTGTCTAATACACTCCAATTATAGAAACTTAATCACTCAAATATGTAGATCCAATTATTTCTCACCACATTTAGATAAAATCAAATAGAAAATATCACCATAAAAAACAAAAAAGTAAAACCTTTAGAGTATTGATATTTTTAATTCCTCTTTACACTTTTGCACTAACCAACCTCTATTATACCTCCTTTTAACTCTTAGCAACCTCCTTTTTCACTATATACCTCCTTTAAACTCTCGCTAAAACACCTTGTACAAGTATTGCACCACAGGCTAATGGAATAAAACCTAAGGTCAATTTTCAATATATAAAAACTGAAATTTGCCACACTCTTGCATGTGGGACAAACATTACAAAAACTAAAATCCAAACAAAAAATCATATTACCTCCTTCCAGTGAAATCGTGGGCTGTCGAGCTGAGCAGTTCCGATGGAGACAGGATTGAGCTCCGAATTGGCAGTTTTGGATCCGCCTAATGCTGACGATCTTGTATCGTCTGGATACACCTAGCTTGGCACAGTCTATTTTGGTTTCTCACCTTTTGGCTGTTGATTCTTCGTAGCAGTTTAAATCCATGATTCAGCAGTCTCCATATATGACAGATATCTGGATTTGGCGGCTGGAACAAATACAAATGAGGGCTTCTATCGCACAGCGAACAATAATGATCTTTCAGTCTGTCCAGCCCGTGTTTTCCAAGTAGTGTTGGCTGCGCGTGGTGCTGGTTTGTTGTAGGGTACAGCGTATGGGCTCCTCCTTTTAGCGATTTCCAGCTAATGTATGTGGTCTTATTCATAGACAACCAAAAGAAAACAGGTACAGGCGTGTGAAGGAGTAGTCTCTGGTGGAGATCGATGTACAGATCTGACTCCTATTTCAGGCCAGATGAGGGATAACAGCGGTAGATATGCCAGTATTCCTCCAATCAAAACGCCTATGCTTGATTTCCAAGTGATATTTGTTGCGCATGGGCTGGGCGCGAGATTCTTTGCATTGGATCTTTGCACAATGACAGTCTTCCTCTCTGACAGACATGTGTGCATCTCTGGCAACAAACAATGTAGCAACCAACTTGCTCTCTACCAGCGATTTGAACGGGTGTCGAAATCAACCTTGACTGCCTGGTGTAGACTTCTTTTTAGATCGGATCAGTTCAGCCTAATCGGTCTGGGCTTAACGCTGATCTTGGTGAAATCGATTGTATAGCAAGGCACTCCTTTAAGCCATTTAGCGATTCAATGCTGAACCATTGCATTGGTCGATAATATCAGTACAATTTTGTTTTTATTTGATAGCAGAAACCTTGAGAACTATTTTTATTTTTTTATTAACAACCTAGATAATCATTAATAAAAAAATCCAAGGATGGAAAAAGATCAGATCTAATAGACAGTAACAAAATCCCAATTTAAATATATTTCTAAAATTGGAATTCAATTAAAGTATTTTATTTACATAATCAATAACAAAATCATTATACAAATGTTGTGCAACACTAAAGAGTATTTTAAGATTTTGAGTACACAATGCATTCATGCTCAACCTAGTACCTTAACAAAGGTCTTATACCATTAGCTTACCATATCAAACCTCTCATGGATAACTACCATGGAGAAGCTACCAAATCCTTAAAGGAGCTTTAATGCTATGTTAAGAAATACACACAAGCAAGCAAGCACAACAAGAGAACTTGGCACAAAAGGACATTATGAGTCCCTAGATAATCACAAAGTGTGAGACCACCTTTTTATGAGTTGTCATCCTTATTTACAGATGAGATGTTGCCATTATCCACCAATGAGTTGTCAAATCTAGATCTAAAAATGGTCAAACCATGTGCTATTGAGATGAATACAAAATGTTGAGAATGGCATAAATTATTTTCCGCTAGTTCTTGTCTTGTTATGCTTGTGCTCTATTTCTTAACATGGCATATTATCTAGGGTAAAGGCCCTCTTTCATAGAATCAATCGAGAATTGTGATGTACTTGTTGGGACTAAGGAGGCCTAAGCATAATCAAAACAACAACTCAAGTGTACTACCCTTTGTTTGAAATGGGTTGTCCAAGTCATCTTAGCAAATGTACCTTGAAAGTTATTACTATGACATAGACTCAACCAAGGGGTCCCACTAGGAAAGAAGGGGTTGAAGGGGTTATCTTTCCATACCATAATGATTACCCAACTAGGGAAGTTAAAGTTGTTGGGACTTTCATGCTATAAATTGTATGGAAAGCCTAGGAATAAGTGAAACCTTTTCTTTCACAGCGAGAACCTTCCCTCAAAATAGGCCTTTCATTTAGTGACTACAACTTATGGTGGTCTCCTCCAATATTGTTTGAAGGAAAATTGTTGGCTAAGATAGCTTGGTCTTTGGCCTCGAGGATTTTTTGAAGGGGCCTTTAGATGGTCAATGACCTGTTTAATGGTCATTATTTCCCTTGGTTGTCTTGGTTGGAGGTTTGGTAGAAATTTTGACTAGGGAGCGTTGATATGTTTGTCATGGAAAGACTTCAAGGATTGATTCTATACAATTTTGTGCTTAAGGTGGGTTTTCAAGGCTTGAAATCTTGGTGGAGGAACCAAAAGTGGGGCCATACCACTGCCTTTACAAAATACAAAATTGAATTGGGATATAAATGGCTCTACACACAATGTATTCTTGAAGGTTGATTGAACAACCCATGGAGAGTCAAAAGAAAACAAAAAACCTAGCTCTTTAGGTTACATAACATACAAAAATTAGTCCAAAGAACCTAAGAAAGCATTGTTTATCTATTTTTTTTACAATGGAATTCCTTCCAATTGAAAAAATACTACCGTACCTTGTAGTTCCAAGCTTTTATTTCCCACAACATAGGTGTAGTGAGACTCTAAAGCATGTATTCCAGTTCTACCCTTTAGCCACATCTACTTGGGCCTAGACGTAGGTTCTATGCTAGCCATACCTTCTAACCTCCTTCTCATAGAGAGAAACTATATTAGGGGATACAATTTCATGGGCTATAAAACTTGCCTCTGTTTGGTTGCTTGTGCAAACTAAATTAAAATTTACTTTCTAGCATAGAAATAATGCAATGATGTGATATTTAATAAGCATGAGCCCCCGTTACTCACACATATGGGCTAGCCATGTATGTAATTTCAAGAAGATTCTAAATTGTTCAAAACCCTATCACAATTCAGGGTTGAGGAAGTAAAAAACCTACCCCTAGATGGCTATCAAGCTATGCTAAATACCGGGCCACTAGGAGGAGAAGGGGTTCCATGATATACTATTGTATTTTGTTCCATAGATGAGCAGATCAACTAGGAGTGGGAAATTGGAGAGCATAACAGAGGGGGTTAATGTTATGTAGCATCCTAACATGCCATGAGTCTCAAGTAACTCCATAGAGAATGCCTTCTCCTTTGTACTTGCATTATTTCCATATCAGATAAAAGAGAGCAGAGCAGCCTCACCTTCTAGCTGGGTTTTCTCCCGTAAGGGTTTCCCATAGCAAATCTTTGTGTCATTTTGTGGATGGTGTGTGATTGTATTTTACTGTTTTATATTTTCTGCATTTTATCTATTTCATGCATAAACAAAAAATCAATAACTAAATATTTTGGAATCTAAAGGAATTTAACGTTCATAGTGTAGATTTCAGTTTTATTTGTTAGATCTGTTGTGACAAACTGTTCCAATGGAATATTCACAATAGTTTACAGATCATTGTCAAACCCTACCAAGCTTTCCTTGCCATAATCACAATGGAATGGTCAACACAGTGTTGACATATTGGTTAGAGAGTGGTGAGAATGGGGCCACAGTATATCAACACTTGCCACATGGGACAAGGAGTTTCACACCTTGGTCCTTGCTATTTTTGAGGGGCCCATGCTCCCTAAGGCTAATGATGGATGGGAACTACCTCTTAAGGAGCTTTCCACAATTATTGAATGGGGCCTACCCCAAATGATCATAATGAGCTCCATTGAATGTGGATATTTTGGTTTAGTGGTTGTGGCCTTTAACTTTTGGTTACTCCAATGTTATTTGTTTTATATTTAAATGTTCTCACTTAAACCAACCTAATTTAAAACTTTTTTTTAATATTTTTTTACTAGAAATTTTGAAGGTTGTATATGTAACCCAACATTTTTATATCAAAGTGATGTAAATTTAATTTTGATTTTATTAATATTGAAAAAAAAAATTAATATCAAAAACATCAAGCAAGTTAAAAACTCGCAACATACACGCTTTAAAAATAACTTGAATTAGAACTTAGCAAATATGTTCTCCATATCAGATAATCGAAAAATAACTTGAATTAGAATTTAACAAATATGTTCTCCATATCAGACAATCGGGAATAATATCTTTATCAAATTAAGGAAAAGCTATGTAAGGGAATAACGAGACAAATTCCCGTTTGAAAAAACAAGAAATTGAAAAAAAAAA
>ML784489.1:275249-316241 GCA_009831015.1 Picea engelmannii
TGGAGATCGATGTACAGATCTGACTCCTATTTCAGGCCAGATGAGGGATAACAGCGGTAGATATGCCAGTATTCCTCCAATCAAAACGCCTATGCTTGATTTCCAAGTGATATTTGTTGCGCATGGGCTGGGCGCGAGATTCTTTGCATTGGATCTTTGCACAATGACAGTCTTCCTCTCTGACAGACATGTGTGCATCTCTGGCAACAAACAATGTAGCAACCAACTTGCTCTCTACCAGCGATTTGAACGGGTGTCGAAATCAACCTTGACTGCCTGGTGTAGACTTCTTTTTAGATCGGATCAGTTCAGCCTAATCGGTCTGGGCTTAACGCTGATCTTGGTGAAATCGATTGTATAGCAAGGCACTCCTTTAAGCCATTTAGCGATTCAATGCTGAACCATTGCATTGGTCGATAATATCAGTACAATTTTGTTTTTATTTGATAGCAGAAACCTTGAGAACTATTTTTATTTTTTTATTAACAACCTAGATAATCATTAATAAAAAAATCCAAGGATGGAAAAAGATCAGATCTAATAGACAGTAACAAAATCCCAATTTAAATATATTTCTAAAATTGGAATTCAATTAAAGTATTTTATTTACATAATCAATAACAAAATCATTATACAAATGTTGTGCAACACTAAAGAGTATTTTAAGATTTTGAGTACACAATGCATTCATGCTCAACCTAGTACCTTAACAAAGGTCTTATACCATTAGCTTACCATATCAAACCTCTCATGGATAACTACCATGGAGAAGCTACCAAATCCTTAAAGGAGCTTTAATGCTATGTTAAGAAATACACACAAGCAAGCAAGCACAACAAGAGAACTTGGCACAAAAGGACATTATGAGTCCCTAGATAATCACAAAGTGTGAGACCACCTTTTTATGAGTTGTCATCCTTATTTACAGATGAGATGTTGCCATTATCCACCAATGAGTTGTCAAATCTAGATCTAAAAATGGTCAAACCATGTGCTATTGAGATGAATACAAAATGTTGAGAATGGCATAAATTATTTTCCGCTAGTTCTTGTCTTGTTATGCTTGTGCTCTATTTCTTAACATGGCATATTATCTAGGGTAAAGGCCCTCTTTCATAGAATCAATCGAGAATTGTGATGTACTTGTTGGGACTAAGGAGGCCTAAGCATAATCAAAACAACAACTCAAGTGTACTACCCTTTGTTTGAAATGGGTTGTCCAAGTCATCTTAGCAAATGTACCTTGAAAGTTATTACTATGACATAGACTCAACCAAGGGGTCCCACTAGGAAAGAAGGGGTTGAAGGGGTTATCTTTCCATACCATAATGATTACCCAACTAGGGAAGTTAAAGTTGTTGGGACTTTCATGCTATAAATTGTATGGAAAGCCTAGGAATAAGTGAAACCTTTTCTTTCACAGCGAGAACCTTCCCTCAAAATAGGCCTTTCATTTAGTGACTACAACTTATGGTGGTCTCCTCCAATATTGTTTGAAGGAAAATTGTTGGCTAAGATAGCTTGGTCTTTGGCCTCGAGGATTTTTTGAAGGGGCCTTTAGATGGTCAATGACCTGTTTAATGGTCATTATTTCCCTTGGTTGTCTTGGTTGGAGGTTTGGTAGAAATTTTGACTAGGGAGCGTTGATATGTTTGTCATGGAAAGACTTCAAGGATTGATTCTATACAATTTTGTGCTTAAGGTGGGTTTTCAAGGCTTGAAATCTTGGTGGAGGAACCAAAAGTGGGGCCATACCACTGCCTTTACAAAATACAAAATTGAATTGGGATATAAATGGCTCTACACACAATGTATTCTTGAAGGTTGATTGAACAACCCATGGAGAGTCAAAAGAAAACAAAAAACCTAGCTCTTTAGGTTACATAACATACAAAAATTAGTCCAAAGAACCTAAGAAAGCATTGTTTATCTATTTTTTTTACAATGGAATTCCTTCCAATTGAAAAAATACTACCGTACCTTGTAGTTCCAAGCTTTTATTTCCCACAACATAGGTGTAGTGAGACTCTAAAGCATGTATTCCAGTTCTACCCTTTAGCCACATCTACTTGGGCCTAGACGTAGGTTCTATGCTAGCCATACCTTCTAACCTCCTTCTCATAGAGAGAAACTATATTAGGGGATACAATTTCATGGGCTATAAAACTTGCCTCTGTTTGGTTGCTTGTGCAAACTAAATTAAAATTTACTTTCTAGCATAGAAATAATGCAATGATGTGATATTTAATAAGCATGAGCCCCCGTTACTCACACATATGGGCTAGCCATGTATGTAATTTCAAGAAGATTCTAAATTGTTCAAAACCCTATCACAATTCAGGGTTGAGGAAGTAAAAAACCTACCCCTAGATGGCTATCAAGCTATGCTAAATACCGGGCCACTAGGAGGAGAAGGGGTTCCATGATATACTATTGTATTTTGTTCCATAGATGAGCAGATCAACTAGGAGTGGGAAATTGGAGAGCATAACAGAGGGGGTTAATGTTATGTAGCATCCTAACATGCCATGAGTCTCAAGTAACTCCATAGAGAATGCCTTCTCCTTTGTACTTGCATTATTTCCATATCAGATAAAAGAGAGCAGAGCAGCCTCACCTTCTAGCTGGGTTTTCTCCCGTAAGGGTTTCCCATAGCAAATCTTTGTGTCATTTTGTGGATGGTGTGTGATTGTATTTTACTGTTTTATATTTTCTGCATTTTATCTATTTCATGCATAAACAAAAAATCAATAACTAAATATTTTGGAATCTAAAGGAATTTAACGTTCATAGTGTAGATTTCAGTTTTATTTGTTAGATCTGTTGTGACAAACTGTTCCAATGGAATATTCACAATAGTTTACAGATCATTGTCAAACCCTACCAAGCTTTCCTTGCCATAATCACAATGGAATGGTCAACACAGTGTTGACATATTGGTTAGAGAGTGGTGAGAATGGGGCCACAGTATATCAACACTTGCCACATGGGACAAGGAGTTTCACACCTTGGTCCTTGCTATTTTTGAGGGGCCCATGCTCCCTAAGGCTAATGATGGATGGGAACTACCTCTTAAGGAGCTTTCCACAATTATTGAATGGGGCCTACCCCAAATGATCATAATGAGCTCCATTGAATGTGGATATTTTGGTTTAGTGGTTGTGGCCTTTAACTTTTGGTTACTCCAATGTTATTTGTTTTATATTTAAATGTTCTCACTTAAACCAACCTAATTTAAAACTTTTTTTTAATATTTTTTTACTAGAAATTTTGAAGGTTGTATATGTAACCCAACATTTTTATATCAAAGTGATGTAAATTTAATTTTGATTTTATTAATATTGAAAAAAAAAATTAATATCAAAAACATCAAGCAAGTTAAAAACTCGCAACATACACGCTTTAAAAATAACTTGAATTAGAACTTAGCAAATATGTTCTCCATATCAGATAATCGAAAAATAACTTGAATTAGAATTTAACAAATATGTTCTCCATATCAGACAATCGGGAATAATATCTTTATCAAATTAAGGAAAAGCTATGTAAGGGAATAACGAGACAAATTCCCGTTTGAAAAAACAAGAAATTGAAAAAAAAAAATGAGAATTATTACACAAAAATTGTAAGTGTTTTCTTATACTTACTTAATCTTTTAAATATTTAATTTTTTTTTAAATATTTAAAAATTATTTTAATTTTATGAAATAAAATTTTATTATTATATATAAAATGATGTTTATTTTTACAATGTTGTTTGTTTGCATTTTTTTTTTTAGAGATTTTAAGTTTGAATTTAAAAAGTATAGGTTATGTACATTTTCATAGATTTTAGTAGTCAAATCTTTAAGTGGAGGAGATTCTTTGTTTTACAAACAAGGGGTCTCATATACCATTTTGATGATTAACTTGGATATATAATTCACCAATTTGATCATACACCTACAAATAATAAAATGAAATTAATCATATTATAATATCTAAAACCAATTAGTATCATTTGTTTTTATCATTCCCTACTAAATATTAACTTAATTTTAATTTATCTTTATTTATTTTATATTATTTAATTTCATTTTTTATATATTATTTAATTAAATAAATAAGATTATTCAATTTTGATAAAACTCTATTATGAAAAATCTTTAAAATTTAACTTTAGACTTATTATAGATTATTTAATTATTTAATTATTTAGATTTGATTTTTTAGAGGTTTGATAGATCCATAGTTAAAATGGATCTAGGCTAATTGTTATTCATTCAAAGTGTGTGTATATATATATATAGATCCACAAAATTTTTATTTTTATTTTATTTTTATTTTTATAATTTTATTTTTATTATTATTTTAATGTTTTACTTTATATGAACATCTTTCCCATAATAAACTATAAAGTGCCTCTCGACACAATGACTCAGTAACTTCTTAATTCAATTTATTGAATGGTGTGCATTTAAAAAATATAAAGATATATAACATAAGGATTTGAATCTTATAAACCATTATGTATCTTAAAATAACAATCTAGAATAAGATGTCTAGGTTAAGCTACATGTCTAGGCAATTTGTACTACTTTATACATTTTGCATATATATGTTCACCGAGAATAATCTACTGTCTAGGTATATGTTAAAGAAAGTTAAATATATATTTTTTATAAATTTTAAAATAAATCTTGAAAATTTTGTATTTTATTGAGAATATAGGTTTGAATCAAATAGGGTAGGATATGCACACTTTCATAATTTAAGTATTGGAATCCCTACATGGAGTGAGTCATTTTCCTCACAAATAAGAGTGTCTTATATATCTATTTGGTGTTTGATTAGACTTTGATCTTAAATTAAATTTTTACTAATGTAGATGCATCTTAACTCCGAATCTATTAAGTGTCGAGAGGGATCAAATCTCTCGAGGTGCAAACCTTTTTTAAAGTGAAAAACTTGAGGAAAGGTTAAATATTTGCACCTCAAGAGATTTGATCCCTCTTGATGCTTGATAAATCCAGAGTTAAAATGGATCTAGGATGGTTTATAATAGATATATACAACCTGAGTGGGCCTAATGGTTAAGAACATGTATTTCCTCCTTGGAGGTCACATGTTCAAATCTAGAGGGGGGTAGGGTATGTATGCCTTCATAAACTTTAGCAGTCAAATCGTTGCATGGAGGGGGTACCTTGTCCCACAAACAAGGGGGTCTCATACACCAATGTTGTAGGATAATTACACCCAGTAGGAGTTACCTCCCTCAGACTCTCCCTAGACCTAATATAGAATAGAGATACAAACAATGGACATTCCTAGATCTAAATCATACATGGAAATGACCTATAAGTGGATGGAATAAAAGGGCCTACCTAATCACCCGACGGTTGTCCCTGCACACTCCTTTGTTGTTTACTTTCTCTAAGTTGTCCTTCACTCTTATCAACATGAATCTGCACAAATGAAGACACAAACAAACTCATTTCACGAGATCAAATGTATCATGTATAGATTTATTATAGATCTAATGATATAACATGAAAATCCTAATTATCTCCAAAGGTTATGATAATCATATGCAATCAAATAAGAGAGAAAGCCGCGTGCATCTTCTATTGATAAAATGAAACAGTTCACAACTTACAATCTGATAGCCTGATGAAGCTCTATCCAAACTCATTGCCCAAACTCTGTGATTAATCTGACATTATACACTTACTTTCTCTTTTCCTCCCCCTTTTTCCCATGAGAGACCCTCAATATATATGATAATGGATATAAGTTGAGGGATAAGTCTTAGGCACTCAAGATAGAAGGCCTCTCGAGGTTGGATTACGAAAAATCCAAGCTTTCATCTCATCTCTTGGTAACTAATGTTAATTGACGAGTAGCAGACTCGATCACGCCCTACATTCTTGCAGAGGGAGACCAGTTGTACTTTGTAAGAGGACAAGGAGCAACCATCAATTTTGGTCACAGGATGTAAAGGGAAAACCTACGACCAGGAAAAAAAGTGGTGTGTACTCAAGGGGAAAATGACACAATTTAGTGTCTTAGACTGTTAACCTCTGGAAGATGCGCATCAGGTGATTAGATGGCAAATAATTGTATAACAACCAATTTTATGTTTGTCTTGACAGTGACCTTGAAAATAGATTATTATTATATATATATGAGGACCTTGCCTTATCTAATAGTTACAAAAGAAACTTTGAATAACTGCTCGAGAATTTGTTTGGTACTAGGTTAATCAAGCTCTGTAGTTATCAAGATTTAATAATTTGCAATGGTCTAAAGAAGTGGCCAAATTCTAATAGGATGAATTTTATCCATGGGATGGGTAGCTATAACATCCTGAAAGGCTTAAAATCTAAAGTAAAACTATAATTATATAAAATATGATAGGGAACTTCTTTCTTTCTGGTTACAAGATTGAACAAACAAAATTTAACAATCACATAGTATATCTATAAATGTCATAACTTGAATTTAGGGTAAAACAATAATAATTGCATATTACCTCTTAAAGAAGAAGGTTGTCCTATTGCAACTGCTTTCCTGAAACTGCCTACCTGAAACTGTTTCCTCCCATCCATCTAGGAACAGAGTCTCTCCGACTCCCTAGCTCCAGGAAATTAGATTTCCTGGCCCCTGAGCCCAAAATCCCAACAACACCAGTCCACTAACCTAAACCTCCTCAAGGATTTACCTCCAATTCTCCTTCTCAAATCTGTCTCCCTCTCCTCTATTGAATCCCCCTCCCCAATGCACCCAACCCCCTTCCTTATCCCCCTCCATCCAGCTACTCTATGCCCCCTCATAAATTTTCCATCCACCTTATCTTTTGTCATTAATTCTTTACCTACCATTAATAAAATAAAATACTAATTCTTTTGATTCTTTCATTATTGAATTTAAAATATAATATAAAATTTCATCATCTCAATTACTAATTGACTTAATTTAAACTAAATTAACCATAATAATTAAAATTTATCAACTAGGTGTTACATACATCCACCCTTCAATAGAATTCATCCCAAAGTTATAGTAACTTACAATACAAGGATAACAATAACATGATTCATGCATCTCAATCAGATACACACATCATCAACTTAAACATTCATAAATACTAGTGTACATGTGCAAGGCATGTATGCATAGCTAGCACATACAAGACTCACACATGTACTAATGAAAATAATTATCACATCTAATGCAATTCTTGTATGCTTCCAATCCAATTAGAAATGTTATTCATTTAATAAAGAATAGTAAACCATTTAAAATATTTGTAGAATCCTTCCCTTATAATAATTTAACACAAGCAACATTCAATTAGATAATTGTAGTTTAGTTAAGTAATTTTTTTTTTAAATGAAATCAAGTGATTATGCTATAAGCTTAAAATTCCACACACTCTCAACTACTTCTAATCATCCTTCCTCCCTAACCTACTTCCATCTTCCATCCCTATCCTTCCTTTGTTGGATTATCCTGGAGCGTCAATTATATTGACCTAAATCCAGATAGAACCTGTAAGCGGAAGTGTCAAGTACCTTTACCAAGCTTCCCCAACATGTAACCGACATTCATCATCACACGTCTAGGGGAGCGTGATCTAACACCATAATCCCATGACTCTAGATTTTCGAGGATACATGATGGGAAATGCCTCCGCCCCTCTTGATAGAAATAAGGTCAACACCCTATCATGGACTATACAGTGGAACTGTGTTGCTGGGATTTTGTCATCATATATTTAGTTTTAGGCGGTCTCATTTCTTGAAAAACTTGCACTTTCCCACATATCATAGCAATGTATTTGAACCAACATAATTTCACATACAAAGATTCATACCATATTGTTTCTTCGTCGATGTTCACAACATCAACCCTTCATTATCATTATCCCTTGTCTATTTTATAGCCCATTAATCTACATATTAGTTTATAACACAAACACATACATATCCATACATTATTATCATGTAAATGCATTTAATCATATCATTAAGTCGGTATCCACATACCAACAACTTTACATTTCAAAAATTTCAAGATAGAGTTAGGTTGCATAATATCCATCATAATACAAATAACGATAAACATTTATAGTATTGACATTCACATAGGTCCATATGCCTAAAATTTTAGGTGTATCATTAATAGTTTCACAATCAATAAGAAAATAAGATATGACTAGGCCATAATTAATTCTAGTTGTCTAAATCAAAATGTGGCATTACATACACACAACCTTTGGGAAACATAGTCTCGAGGTGGTCAAAAAAGTGAGGGAATATCTCGTCGTAAGGTCTTTGCTTCCTCCCAAGTAGCATATCATGGGCTATACTTGTCCCATTGGACCATAACTTGTTCTACCAAATTATTTCTGAGCTTTCAGACCCTGTGATCCAATATGCATAATGGTTCGACCATGATGGTTCCCACGTCCGAGACATGCAATTCCTTCCAATTTAGTTTGTGAGATTCGTCAAAAACATAATGACGTAGAATAGATACATGAAAAACCTTATGAGCTTTATGTAAGTGGGATGGAAGTACGAGGCGATAGGCGATGGTTCCAATTCTCTCTTGGATTTTAAATGGTCCTATAAATTGAGGCGACAACTTTGTCCCTTTCCCAAACAAAATGGTACTCTTATTAGGCCATATATGATTGAAAACCTGATCTCCAACTTTATAACTTCGATCAATCCTATGTGCATCAACATATTGTTTTTTTCTATCTCGTGCTTCCTTTAATCATTGTCTAATCTAAATCACCTGTTCATTCATCTCTTGAATCAATTCTGGCCCTACTATCACTCGATATTCTAACATTTCCCAACTCAACAGTGTCCTTCTTGGCCTTCCATACAGAGCTTCATAGGGAGGCATTCCAATTGAGTTGTGAAAATTGTTATTGTAGGAGAACTCTACCAAATGTAGGTACTTCTCCCAATGGGTTTGATTATCCATAACATACATCCTAAGAATGTCTTCCATAACCTGATTTACTCTCTTAGTTTTCCCATCCATTTCGGGATGATATGATGTGCTCAAGTTCAACTGAGTCCCCAACAATGACTGTAAAATTTTCCAAAACCTAGAGATAAATCGAGAGTCCCTATCTGAAATGATCTGCTTGGGTAAACCATGCAGACATATGACTTAAATTATAAAAACATGTGCCACATTAGTGACATCGTAAGTGTCTCTAACTAGAATAAAATGAGCACTCTTGGTCAATTTATCAACTATAACAAGAATGAAATTGTGCCTTAGTGATGTGAGTGGCAATCTCACAATGAAATCCATATAAATGACTTCCCACTTGGACATAGGAACATCACGCAGCTGTAGGAGACCTCTCGGGTGGTGATGATTAACCTTCACTTGTTGACACTCAAGGAACTTGGCGATGAAATGGACTACATCATGCTTCATTCCTAACCAGAAGAAAATCTTCTTCATATCTACATACATTTTCTTCACACCCATATGTTCACAATAAAGTGCTTTAATGGCTTCCTTGAGTATGATTCTTCGAATATCCCCACCCTCGGGGATGTACATCCTTCCTTGATTTCTTAACAATCCATATTCTCCAAGGCTATATCCTTCATCCTTGGTTCTAACTGCCTCCCACTCTGGAGGGTTGAAGTAACCTTTAAATACTAACTATCTCCAAGTAGTTTCCCCAACATTCGCTCCCTTAGATTAACCTTTAAGGGCACCAAGGAGAAGAGACATGGTGTCCTGCTCAAATAATTCATGACCACATTCTCCTTTCCCTTGATGTACACAATTCCAAAATTATACTCACTCATAAACTCACTCCATCACCTCTTCTTGGCATTGATATCCCTTTGAGTGAAGAGATGCTTTAAGCTTTCATGGTCTGTTTTGAGCATAAAGCTTCACCCACTAGCCTCCAAAGCTTTAGAGATAACATTACTAGCGCAGACCCCCTTCCCTCCTTTAGGGCTATGCAACCTCCAGGTCTTGGATCTTCAAACTCTCGAGTCGAATTGACTCTTCAGGCCTCAACATACCCCAAATGCTCAACACACAGAGGTCCCTTTTGTGTTACCCATAGGGTTGAACTAACCGTAGCTTTTCTCTTTGGTGCTCCCGACAACACTCAATTTTGGGAATATTAACTCCGCACTAAACCTTTTTCTTAGGTGATCATGGACTCTGACCGTGGGTCCACCCTTAGTGGATTCGGACTTTGGGAATGTTGTGAGTTCTACCTCCATCTCTTTCTGAAGTGTTCTTCCTCGAACTTTCGGATTTATGCCATGTGTCTCCTACACAACCAACGATTGCAACTAATTCGCAACTCCGCGAGTTCACAACTTTTCACTTGCAACACCTCCATACTTCCCGAACTATGAAGTGTCGAATCACCCTACGGCCAACCTCCGTGCAATTCCTCTGGGTTCGACGGTCTAGAATTGTTCGCCTCCCTTCAGGACGAATCGTATTCACTGACTTCTGATGAAAACTTCAAGGGTTCTCCTCCTTGAATATTTTACTGTATCTCCCTCCTGATCTTAACTTCCTTGACCTCCTCATGTTCCTTAGAACACTCTCTTCGACACTTAGTCGAAATCACAACCTATGCATGCCTTGCAACAGGTTCTCTTCCACACCTAATTTCTCTATGGATGATCTCACACTCTTTGCGACTGTTATCCAACTCCTTCTCTCTTTTGTGACTAAATTCTCACTACCCCTTCTGAGCTTCAACTCTGAAAAAATCTGCCATGCACTCCTTGCAGACGTCTATGCACTCCTTGTAGACATAAGTTCACACTATCTCTTCTGATCTTGTGAGTCGAAACTGACTCTATCAACGCACTCCTTGCAAACACTATGCACTCCTTGCACTTGCTCATAGAAGAGAAACAACTAAAACTTATTCACTCTTCACAGTGACTCATACATTCAACCAATTAAATGCATGCATAGATACAAAAAAAGAAATAACAAGGAATAAAACAAAAAATCTATCATTTACTCATTCAGATAGATGCAACAACAACATACGTTTAGGACAACGTTCCTCTGTTATATTCATTCAACTAAAAATTACATTCATACACACACTACTTTTGCGTAGCTCTCAACTCTTTGCTACAATGGAAATCTACACACTAGATTCAATAACCTCTTCTCGGAAACAATACAAAGATTTATACAAAGGGATTCTTCGAGTTCTTCCCTCCAACTACTCTAAGCTATCCTATCGAAAATAAAATCTTTCAACAACTTAACATTTATTACAATAAATATTTGAGTCAGACAGATAAGAGCGAACACTCCATATCTGTACTACAATCCTTCACATTAAAGAAAAATGCATTCCCTCATTGATCTTATGTGATGGCTCAGCCTCATATCATTAAAGATGGTCAAAACTCAAAATATTTTTCAGATATTACATTGATACGCCAACTTTGAAATTCAAAATATTTCAAAATACACGCTAGTGCGCCCAACTGTCTTCTGCTTGTGATTTGCTGGTGATGCTCCTGCATCAATTACAGTTGCCAACTATAAATCATGAGTAGCATAAATCTCCTTATGTTTCTTCAAATTTCTTCTTGCATACACTATCACTCCCCCATATTGCATTAGCATGCCCCCCAATCCCTTCTTTGAGGCATCCGTGCAGACCATGAATTCCTTCTCCATATCTAACACTCATATAATTGGTGCACTGGATAGTAAACTCTTAAGCTCGATGAATGAAATATTGAATTCATTTTTCCATTCATACCTAACCCCCTTATGCTGCAAGGTGGTGATGGGTTTCTCTATATTAGAGAACCCTTCCACAAACCTTCGATAATAACCATATAGCCCCATGAATATTCTCACATCATGAGCATTTCTTAGCATTGGCCAATCCATTATGGCCTTCACCTTTTCTGGGTCCACAAAAATCCCTTCACCCAAAATTATATGACCTAAATAGTGAATCTCTTTCTAGAAGAAAGAGAACTTTCACAACTTTCCATACAACTTTCCATACAACTTGTTCTCCCTAAGGCATGGAAACACCATTCGTAAGTGTTCCTCATGTTCTATTTCATTATTGGAATAGATGAGGATATTGTTGAAATAATTTAATTGCAAAGTGTATTCTAATTATTATTGATGTATTATTCATTAGATCAATCCCCTTTTGCAGATCGATCATGTCAACTATTGTAAAATACCAAATCCCCTTTTGCAGATTGGTCAAAACATAATTGTAATAGGCAGAATAAGAAGTCGGCCCCAAAATATATTAAAGGGCCCTAGAATATATATTAAAAGTGGTTAGAACCACCCAGAAGAAGAAGTTGGCCCTGCTAGTGAAAAGACACCTCCACACATGCTAGAGTTGTATAAATAAGGAGGCTAGTGCCTCACTTAGATACACACACTTGTTCACTGAGGAGAAAGTTTTGGAGCTGCAATTGGAGAAGAGAGAGAGAGAGAGAGAGAGAGAGAGAGAGAGAGAGAGAGAGAGAGATTCTTGGGAGAGGACTTTATGTATTTGTTTGAGTTATCTCTTGTCATTGTGTTAGCTATCTATAATAAGGAAGTTTTTGTTGGGTTTTCTCCCCCATGAGGGTTTCCCAGGATAAATGATGTGTCTCTTTTGATTGTGTATTTCTCAGTGATCCTATCTTATGCTATTGTTATCTAGTGAAATGCAAAGAACTCTAATAATATCTTAAGCCTTAACATGGTTTCATAGCTAAGCTGAAGAGAGCATCTTTCACAAGAGAAAGTGAAAAACGTCATTGTTGTCGTACATGCAAATTAGGGCTTTTTATTGAAGAAGTATTTCAGCCCCAAAACCATTTAGAAAAGTGTGCACTTCCTCAAGGATTACTTTGGCATCCTCAGTGCAACTTTTCAGTGTCTATATCTCTCGGAAAGTGAAACCCTAGTTTTCAAAAAGTACCATAAAACCAGAGTACCAGAAGTACCAGAAGTACTAGAGTACCAGAAGTACCAGAAGTACCAGAAAACTAGAAGCACCAGTCCAAAAATCCGTTGGTCAAGTTTGAGGGGGTAAAAGTTGGATTTTCATAAATCTAACTGCACCAGCTTACTCGCCTCAACTCAGCGCATCTATCCCCTGGATCAGAATTTCAAAATTTGAAGTTTGAAAAATTAGGGTTTCCTCATAAAACCCTAAGTTGCAGTTGCAGCTGCAGTCTCAGAACCAGTTGCAGTATCAATTGCGGTTGCAGTATCAGTTGCATTTGCAGTCGTAGTACCAGTTGCAGTCACCCTTGAAGTTCTTAAGAGTTGGTGATCATTAATGTTTCTACTAGATGGTGCCTCTACCTGCAAATGTCGTCAGAGGTATGTACTCACACATGTTTAAATGGTTAAGATTTAAAGGGTATTTGCATGAGAATGGATCTCTTGCCATAGATCCAGAAGGATATCAAGATCCAACACATTCAGAGGAATGATGCAACCCAGGTGTGATTATTTTGATATGCATCTATTTGTTATGACATTATTTTGATCAATGTTGCATGTTGTAGCTATGACCATCATTTTAAAATTTGATCAAATTTTGAGTCAAGGTATTAGATGGATTAAAAGTTGAGATCATAGAGATTATCCTCTAACCCAACCTTCTGTCAGGATAACGTATTGTCTCAGTACAAAAGACAGGTTGAAGAAAGAACTTGTCATCTTGAGTGAAGGAGACTTGAAAGAAAAGAAAGAACTCATTCTTGAGGACAAGGCTCCAGGTCCCAGGAGAAACCTCGTGTGTTAGTTCCAAGTTTCCATGAAGGAATGTTTGATCACAACACTATAAGAGTGTTGACCTCATTTCATATTGTATCTCTTACTTTTTATCTTTTCTTTTGACAAGCCACGGGTGATATCTCTAAAGGAGCTACTGTGATGATTACTCATGCTATTTCTTTATCTACTATTATCAAAAGGATATTATTATTGCTTGTTGTTTTGTTGACCTCATTTTATCATAGGTAATAACCCTGAAGAAGCTATAGTGAAGGTTGCAAAAGGCAACATATTAAATGAGACATGAAGCAGACTATGTACATGACCATATACACTCATGTACCAAAGAAGATGAAGAAGAAGCTATCTCTTGAGATTCATAATATCTCATACGAGGATTGACTAAAAGGAGAAGAAGGATCCAAAAATGATTGAACACTAGAATGAGAAGAAGAACTCGACTTGGTATTCAACACCAACTATACCCTGTAAGAGATGATGAACACATTATAGACTCAGAAGAAATCGAGAGTAAGCATGATCTCATAAAGTATCAGATGAAGAGTCAACTTCCATGAGTGGGAGACAAATTCCATGAGAAGACTAGATCATAGCTTCAGAAACTTCTAGGAGATACGAAATCTCCTGGGAAGATTCCCTTGTTTTAGTGAAAAAGAAGGACGTCAGTAAGAAAGACTAGGATATGGATTCTTCCATGAGAAGAGAAGTCAGTATTGACTTCCAATATCGATCTATATAGATCAAACATGTTGCAGATGTACAAAGCCTGATGTATGTCTAGAGGATTCTCCCAGCAAAAGGGAGAAGACTATGACGAGACACTTATTGAAGAAATAGTTCTAGTATTTATAAAGACAACCAGAACAACCATGATTCATATATAGTATGAGATGCAGGGGGAGTAATCCCCATATTTAAAACTGAGTGGTAGTTGGTGAAGTACACTAGTTGGGTCATGGAGACATGACTACAATGAAAGATAGAGTTACCTCCATAAAAGAAGAAGAGCTATCTTCAATATCAATTATTGAGCCACTCTCAGTTTTAGATGAAACTGTTGCCGTGATAGAATAAGAGGAGTTACTCTCGTATTTTAGCAGCCACAGTGAGAATGAAGTAGTCATTCTCAACCTCAGAGTAGCTGCAGGTGTAGAGTCCTGGATTCCAGAAGGAACATTTGAAGAGAGAGTAGTGGACATACTCCCAAACAATGAGACAGATAATGCCTTAAATAAAGCACATAGAGCGAGCACATAATTGCGCAAATTGAGCTGCAGATGAGCAAGTGTACCAGATTGGTACAATGCAATGAGAAAAATTGATTTGAGCCAGTTGAAGAAGGATTTGTACGTGTTGAAGAAATATCCTAGAGCTTGATATGGTGGAATTGATAGTTTCCTGACGAGATTTACAAAGAGTAAAACTGATTATAACCTCTACTTCAAGGTTATGAATGATGAGCTGGTGATATTACTATTGTATGTGGATGAATTATTCTTAATTAGAGAAGAAAATCTCATCACCAAGAGTAAGAATAAGTTTGTTGCATAATTTGAGATGAAATACCTTGGCCTAATGCATTATTTCTTAGGTCTTGAGGTATGGCCGAGCCCAGAGAGAATTTTCCTTAACCAAAGGAAGTATGCAGACGAAATACTGAAGAGATTTGACATATTGGAGTGAAAGTCCATGAATACACCCATGGAAGCGAAGCTAAAGCTACTGGTCAACACTTTGTCAGAATTGATTGATACCATGTTGTATAGACAGATCATTGGATCGTTGATGTACCTGATGAACACTAGACCATATATCTATTTTTCCATAAACAATTTGATTCAGTTTCTGGTAGAACCCAGACATATTCACCTAGTTGTTGCAAAACATGTGATGAGGTACCTTAAAGGTACATTAGATAGTGGTCTCAATTATGATGGAGATCATGATTTCACATTGAGTGGGTACACTGATTCAAATTGGGCTGGAAGTGTCTCTGACAGGAAGAACACTTCAGGATGTTTTTTCAGTTTCGAATCAGCCATGATGTCATGGAAGAGTAGGAAGAAATCCAACATTGCTCTCAATAAAGAGGAAGCAGAATAAATTGTTGCGTGTTCTGCTAGTTGCGAAGCTATATGGCTTCGAAAGTTGTTGACCGGTCTATTCAACCTAGAGATGGAAGCAACCACGATCCTATGTGACAACTAGAGCTGCATAAAGATGACAGAGAATCCTGTATTTCATGACAAGTCGAAGCACATAGAGATATGATATCATTACATCCGTGACATAGTGCAGAGAGGAGACATAAAGCTCCAATATGTTAGCATGAATGAACAGGTTGTCGATATGTTGACCAAACCTCTATCTCGTGTAAAGTTTGAGCACTTTCAAGATAATATTGGTATAGTCTGAAAGGACCTCCCTCGAAAGGAGGAGTATTACTGTGTTGAGATATACCAACCTAATATTGTGCTTTCAGCTTAATTGTTGTGATGTAAAGCCAGTCTAGTACTGTGCTTCCAGCTTAATTTTTGTGTTGAGATATGCCAACCTAGTACTGTGCTTCCAGCTTAATTGTTGTTATGTAAACCTAGTCTAGTACCGTGCTTCCAGCTTAATTGTTGTGTTGAGATATTCCAGCCTAGTACTGTTCTTCTAGCTTAATTGTTGTGACATAAAGCCAGTCTAGTACTGTGCTTCCGGCTTAATTATTGTGTTGAGATACACCAGCCTAGTATTGTTCTTCCAACTTAATTTCTATGACGTAAAGTCAGTCTAGTACTGTGCTTCCAACTTAATTTCTATGACATAAATCCAGTCTAGTACTGTGCTTCTAGATTAATTGTTGTGTTATGATTCCAGCTTAATTATTGTGTTGTGATTCCATCTTAATTGTTGTGTAGTGTGCCATCCCTGTGTTGTGATGATGAGCCAACCTCATGATGTGATGATGTACTAGCCTCGTGCTATGATGATGTGTTTCCAGCTTGTTGTCGGACGTAAATGACACACCGTCAACTGGAAGGTCAGATCCAGGCCGGGGTTGTCTAATTAACCCAAGCCGTTTGGTATGAACTAACCCAATGGGTTTAATGGCTCCCTTAGCCAACTAAGGTCCTAAAAATAATAAAAGAAACAAACTAATCTAAAGCTATGATTCTAACAATTTATATACTAATTACAATTTCTCAAATAGAAACATGAATATACAAATGATTATAAACAATATATATACAGTTTGCAAGGTTTACTTGAAATCTTGCGAAATGAATGTTCGTAATAATGTTTCTAACTAAGATAAAGAAAGAATATAAATCTTTTTGTTTTTTGAATGTTTAAAGATTTAAAACTAATAAATACTAAGGAAATACAATTGAAACAATGACACAAAAACAATCAAAAGCTAATTAACGCAATCATTGTTTCAATAATAAATAATTAATAAAATAACACACACACTAACCTATTGTTGATCAACAAAACTGAGTTTATCTCTCTGTGTTGTTTGAGCTCTTGTTTGTCCTACTTTTAAGGGAAACATATAACATAACAATACTAGTACTTCCAAAATTCAAAGAAGTGTTTGATATTTTGAGTAAATTAATAACATCGGGAAGACATCTAATTAAAAATCTTGTGATCTTAAGATAATCAATATTTAAGAACGAAAGAAAACTCAATTTTGAGTATTGATATTATCCATCATTTAACATTAGAAATAAATTCAACAATAATTAAATGATCGATTGATCACACATACAAAATGGAACGACATATTATGGACATCATCTAAATATTTAACAATATGAAACACCATATGATGACAAGGCTAAAGCTAAATCAACCATAATAATATCTCACACAGGTCTAAAGCCAACGATGAATTGCTTTCCCATATCAATTCCCAAAATTACATGTCCATACTTAGTCCTGGAAGAATTTTTGGAATAATAGACTCTTAAATATTGAAACAATTAATACATAAATCATAGCAATTAATCATGTATTGATAAAATAGACTAAATATAATTTAAATCAATGCATAATCAATTATTCAAAGAATATGAAGATATTATAATGAAAATAAAACCATTATACTCACAAGTCAAAAGCCATTAAGCAATCTGGAATTTCATATTCTTCTTTGAGAATACTCCTCCATTCTCCCAAAATTCCAACTATCTGTTAGTTCATTTGAAAAGAAAAAGTTACAAAATAAATAATATACAAAAAAGAAAGGATCAAAATCCTCCTCTCTAAATTTCTTGGATCCCCTTGGATCTGAACTTTCTCATGTATTTATACAATGAATGAACAGTATGGGCATCACTAATAATTTCCGCCACTTGAAATTTTCCTTGTAAAGATACACAAATATCTCTCAAATCGTGCATTTGTTTGGGAAAATTTCTACACAAAATCTAAATGGGTCCATTTGGAAGATGGTTTTTCAACCGTTTATTCAAATTCCTCATGGTTTGGTTGCAATCAATCCCGCAAAATCGTGTCTATGTTCTTGACGCATTTCCAAATTTTATCTGTTGTTGCTCATAAATTTATTTGCAACAATCCAATATTATTTTTGGATCAATCATCTTGAATGTATTTAGATAATAAAATCAAGCTATGATTATATCCATACCAAATAACTAATAATAATAGAAAACTGTGAAACAAAAAGAAACCTAAATTAATAACCTAAAAATTGTGAATAAAACAAAATCTAAAACAATAAAATAAAAAATGAATTTAAGCTAACTATAAGTTCTAAACAAACCCCCTGGATGGGGTGTCAGTGGGGATATCGTGGCAGGAGCTAAGCGAGGGTATTGGGCATAGTGGCATGGAGCCACGTGATGGGCTTGTGCCACAGCCCATTGCCCCACCTGAAGTTTAAATGGCGTTTATGGTGATACGAGGGCACATTTACGTCGAAGTCCTTTCCCCTCGGTGCGATTTGGAATGAATTGGTTCATTATGGATGTGGTTCACTTCTGTTTGATGTTTGCAGGGCTCCTCCCTACGCAGCTTAGGTTTATCCCTGTTCTTCTCCTTTGGAGAGCGTTATCCCCTGTCATTCCCCTCCACCAGGTGACCCTCGTTCCTTCTGCCAGTTGCACCAGGCTTCCAATGACGCGGCCAAGAGGCAGACCGAGACGAGGTGCTCCCTGGAAGCCTCGGAGGCCCTTGATTACACCTCCGGACTCGACCTCCGATGATTCCTCCCCTCACCATCAGTCTGACTTTACTCCTGTCTCTCTGCAAGCTCCGCAGTTTAGCTCCATAGCTGTAATTCCACGAACTCCAATTGCACTCCTTCAACTCTTTCAAGACTCCCCAGCTGCCCCTCCTAACCCCGTGCCCTCCCTTGACCCTCCGGGTAACCTGGAATGCGACCCTTTTCCACAGGAGGCGTCTAAGACTGCAGAACTTCACTCCTAGGATTCCTTTGACAAAGAGCAATTCAGGAATAGCCTGTCTGTGTTGCACAATCTGGTTTTTGAGCTTAGACAGGAGGTGGCGGATTTACACTTTCGCATACAAGCCACAGACGTAAAGGTGGCAAGTTTCCTCCAAATTATTTCGTCCATTCATGCAACCCTGTTCCCAGATCCTGTCAAAGCTGATAAAAATGAAGGTCAACACCATGTGTCGAGCCTAGTAGACATAAGCAGGCAGAAGTACGCGTGCAGGGGCGACACCGAGGGAGTTGAGCGCAACAAGGAAGCTGGCAAGCAGTGGAGCAACGAGACAACGTACATTGAGGAAGAGCCTTGGCCAGGAGACATTTCAGCCACGCAAACCAGCTACCTGCCAGGTGTCTAAGTTTTCAGTGTTTAGGTGCTAAGTCCTCTTAGGTTTAGGTCATAGATACTAAACAGTATAAATACTCTCTTACTGGTTTCACTTATGACTTGTTGGACTAATGGGTTGGTAGGGCTGGCTGGACTGGTTTCCCCATGGCTGGGGCAGTCCAATAACTACATCTTGAACATCTTTGTATTTTGCTATCTTGCTTCAGTTTTTGAAAGCTCCTAATATACATACACTCTTATTTACAAAAAAAAAAAAGTTCTAAACAAACATTGTTTATAACTTCCCTTCAAATATGATCTTAAAATTCTAGAAGCCTCAAGTTAATGGAGAAAAGAAAAATATTAATTTTGGTTTTTTACAAAATCAAACAAATGATAGATAAAAAAAAAATTTTATTTAATTTGAAATGAGATACAAAATGAAAATAGAATTTAATTAATTAATATCACCAAATGATTTTATGAAAAAGAGAAACCAACCAAGATATTATTTGATGAAGTATTGAACACATTATTCAAAATAGTCAAACTTGCTAATGAACAAAAGAAAGAACACATAATCATAATTTAAATGAAAGTAAACAGTTGATAAAAATTAATGTTTTTGTTTAAATTGAGATTTCTATGCTCGTTTCTAAATTTTGACATATAATCTTGTAATGAATGTCTCATACTATAGTGAATGTCTTAAGTTTGTCTCAAATAAAGCCAAGGTATGGAACTATTTGAAAAGGTTGATTCTGTAGCTCATTATAATTATCAAGATTCTAATGGGGGCACTTTAAATTTTGTAAAACATTAGGGGGAGTTGTTGGGGCCCAACAAATGGCGACTTATTGGGTGAAACAGATATCTCTGATCTAGTAAGATTTCATCTAAGGAAGAAAAGAATAAGACTTGAAAAAGGATTTAAGCTTCCTGAAATAAATTCACTTTGAGACCATATAGTATTAGGATAAACTCAATGTTATAACCAGACAATAGAATTTTCTTTGCAGGGGATTATAACCTGAAATAATGTTTTAATCAAAGAGTCATGATGTTTATAAAATAAATTCAATACCATTGATAGAGCCACTACTACCAATAGGCATCCATAGACTCGACAGGGATGTCATTTAACCCACTCAAATGCTTTAATCCCATCCAATAGTTGTATCCACATGATGTATACTTCCATAAAAGTTAATTTAAAAACATATACCTGCTACCTCTCGACCCGACATTGCTTCACTACCAGTAGGCCTTTTTAGTACCCCGACAAAATTGTCTTAGTATCATGTGTGCATTTACCCACTACCAGCGAGCCTGTTCAGTACCCCGATGGGTTTACACACACTTCCCACACTTAAGTGCTTCCAACCCTCTTATGCCACTTTTAAATAATAATACAATTATATATTTCTTGATGACAAAGAGAGCGAGGTGATACTGGAGGTTAATTGAAATACATGTGAATAGTTGATCATGTTATTTATTTGCTTTCAAAAATGAAAGTTTTATCATGGTTTAGAGATTTTAGATTTCCTTTAAGAAATCATCTAGAGAATTGGGAAGCACTTAAAAGTGATTCCTTAAGAATATGGATGGTGTAAAAAGTTTAAAGATCATTGTAATTCTCAAATATTTAAACCATATCTCTGGTGTAATACTCTGGCAAAGATAATTTGAGGACAAAATGAAAGTGACAAATGACTTAAAAATCAATTGTTTGAGCTATATCTTAATATCAGGACCTCTTTGAACTATTTCAATCTGCTTGAAAAACACAAGTCTTAAAATAAATGCTTCCTTCGACAATAGCTCTTTGATCATAAATATATTGATTCAAAAAGACAGATAAGAAGAAAACTCATTGAAAGCAATCAAAGAAAACAAAAAACACACAACAAACCAAATCAAATTTTATTAATGGGATTCAAAATTAGAAGTACACAAAATCAAAACGTCAAAAGAAAACTTTTCAGGAAACGATTTTGGTGAAAGATAAACTTGAGCTTTTGGATCCACTAGCATCTCACTGTAAAATAAAGGAATAACTAAATCATATAAAATATCACGTGCGAGCAAGTTATTTTATTAAAATAGTGATGCATGAGATGCTACTTTGACCAAGCATTATTATTAAAAATAAAAGAGACTAAAAGAAAATAGAAAAATCCTTATTAAGATGAGTGCAGTCCTACTCGTGGCACTTTGGGTTAGGGTTAAATTGATAGTTCAAATTTACTTATCTCTTTACTTTCCATTTAAAATTTTCATGATGATGCTGCATTTTTGAAAATAAATATTCAACGAAAAGTAGAGAGAAAAAGATTTAAAGTGGACTTCCCTGACAACATTCATATTATGGTTCTCTTGGTGTACCCACTTATGTTCATAACTACATTATTACACAAATAAATATTGAGAAATAAAACTAAAGGAAACTTACTCCTAAACTACTAAATAGATCAAAACACTAAGTAAAATCGTATTTCCAATGCAGCCACAAGATCATCTTCAATCCTGCAACGCATAGAAAGTCGAAAATCAGAATAAAATAATGTAGTATTTGCAGATATAAAATAAATATGTCATTATTACCTCCTATATATTCTTTTAAAAATAAAACAATCACGACCTTACCATTCTTTTGAAACTTCTTGATGTATGAATCCTCCAACCATTCTATAATCTAGTCATGATATGGGTCATAATGGCATGGAAGAGTATAAGTAAGTTTGGAAAACTTGTCAATATTATGGGGACCTGACATAACCATCAACCAAGGCCGAAGTGCCCCATCCTCTTGAAAATTCTCCAAGTGTTCATAAATTTATTTAGGTAGAAACAAAGGAAGCACAACTTTATCTTTATTATGAAGATTTTTTAGATATGAATCTTCAAGCCATTCTAAGATCTTGTCATAAAAATTAGGATGCAAACTATGACTTTGATGAAATGGATATATCAATGGGGAACACATCATAAGAGGATTCATGAAATCAATTAGATTATTGGTTTGAACGCTTCCTTTGATGATATTGATTGTTTCAAACTGTGAAGCATAAATATTAAAATTCGAACTAATCAAAGAACGAATAGAATATTTGATTTCCATAAGAATAATTGCATTGTCTTTTTCAACAATAAATAGTGTAAAATCATCTTGCAACATGTCGTTTTTCCATGCGAGTGACGAAAGTGAAAGAGCATCAAATGCAACTTCATAAATGTTATGTTTGGAATTAATTTCACCAAATTTTGGTATATCGAAAGGGTTTGATTGTGATGGAAAAGAGTAATATACTCTGGGTAAAGTATCAAGTCCACCAGAATCTAAGAAGAAATTGAGATATAAAAAGTAAAATGAATCATAAATGAGCACATGAAAAGAATATCTTGAGCTATGATATTTAACAATGGTATTCTTAAGACATTTCTCTTTACTTTCCTTAAAACTTTCACTCTGTTTTGGTGATAAATTCTTCAGCATAATATGATCATCCAAATTTGTCTCCTGTATTATAGATAATTCAAAACTTTCACGACAAACATCTGATCTTTCTTGTAGATAAGGTATGATTTGTATATGAGGGTTTAAGGTTTCTTCTTCCAATTGTAGATCTACATCTCTAATCAGTTTCATTGGAATGCTAGAATGCTTAAGATCATTTTCATCACCTAAGTGTTCTTCAATAACTGAATTTAAGTACTGATTAGAGGAAGGGTTAGAAGAATACAGACATTCATCTTGACCCAACATCAAATCTTATTCCACGATGGTCGAGGACTGAGTATACAATGATTCAGAGGAAAAACCAATTTGATTTTTAGTAAGAACCTTTTCAATAGATTCTACCTCCCTAGCTTGTTCAAAATTTTTGGATGGATTCCTCTCATCCCGCGAACACAATTCTTCTCGCAATTGAGTGATAGGATTTTCAATTGATTCATCATTCGTGATTGAATGTAACTGGATGAAAGGGACGCAAGCATCATAGAGGAGATTTAGTACAAATGACATGTCATAAAGGTTAAATTTACAGATAACATGATGGATTCTTGTTGAAAATCCTTCTGGAGATGAATTTCCATTGATTAGTAAAGTCTTAAATTCTTCACATAATTGATTGTAATTATATTTTTCAAAAGCATCTAAAAATTCATCTACAAACTAAAACCAATCAATAATGTGATATGCTGGAAAAGACTCAAACTAATGTTTAATACGCCCCCTGAAAGTGAAAGAAAACAATCTGCATAAAACCTTTAAATCAAAAATATCATGCTTGATGCATTTACACCAAAACTTGTTAAGATGGTCTTTTGCAGATACATCCCCCCCACCATCAAAGGTGAGTTTGTACAAGAGAGAGATTGTCTCATTGGGAATATCAGGTAATGAGAAGTGGAAATCATGTTCCAACACAGTGATTTGGGGAGCCACGGGGAATTAAATACATTCAAAACAAAGACTCCTACAAGGCCATCTTGTCAGTCTGGCATGTCTTCTTGTAATGAACCTCATATTTATCACACACACAATTTTTTTTTTTATGTAATTTCTTGGTAGAAGAAGGGGTTCGTGTTATGAAACTTTGTTGTCGACTTGGTTATGAAACGCTGTAATAAAACCTTGCTATAAAACTCTAAAAAAAAACCCTTGTTACAAAATCCTAGTTTTCTACTTACCACAAGATATCCTATTTATGTCATGGGTAGAAAAGTTATAAGGAGAAGTCCCCAAAACTTTAGCAAACCCCCTTCTACATTTTTCCCCTATGCATATAGGCTACGTATATAAGGGTAGTCTTAAAATGCATGTTGCAACTCGTTTTAGTTAACACAAGGCTCCAAGTTCACGCACAAGTCTACTTGTTGACGTTATCCTAGGAAACTTTAACTAGTCCTTAACCATAATAGACATGGGGTCGGGTTTTTCTCTTACACCAGGTAGCTAACCTAACTACCAAGTCTCGGTTATTTTGTGGTTCTTAAAATCGGTGGTTGAATTGTAATGAAAGTACTAGATCCAAATGCCAATGGATTCTTGACAACTAGGATCTAAATGTTGTCTCGGACTAACATAGAGGGGATAAAGGTTTTAGCCTAAGTCATGATGGTGTCAAATCAATAAATTCTTTAAGTGGAAGAGGTGGTTTACTGTCGTAATAGTTAAATCTCTACAACTTCATTAATGGTCGTCCTGCAAATTCCTTTGTATTTACTGGGCTCCATACCCAAAGTGTCACACTCACTCTGCCATTGTCACATGGCTAACCGTCCTCCACACTCCCTGCATTTACTATGAGACGTCAAGGCACCGCTTAGGGTTGGAGTAGGTTCACAGTTTTATCATTCCTGAGTTTTTACAGAGAGGTTATGCATACCACAATTTCATAGGCGAAGTCTGTGAGTGATGATGGACACTCCATGGTGTAACTAATGGTGTGGCCCAAAACCCTGGTAAGTTCTTCCTTAAAAATAAGGAGATGTAATCTTCAGAAATAATATTAATTATTTTGTTACTCTGTTAGTTACTATCGTGTCTTTTTCATCCTTATTGTGTTCCTCCTTGTGGGAAATTTCTCCTCTGGTTAGTCATTTGGGAGCCCTCTATAGTAGTTACCAGAGTCTTTTGGAGTTAGGGATGCTTGGTAGCATACACCACCCTTTAAATAAGTAATAAGCTTGCGTTTAAACAGAGGGAGGTTAAAGGTATTACGAAAGGTCTCACTGTGAAAAGGCCTATGGCGCATATATACTTTGTCTAATCTTCGTTATTCCTATTTTCGTTCTTCCTTAAAGAACCTCACAGAGGTATGGAGACTCTTTCTGTTTGGTAGGGTAGTATGATACAATTATTTTATCTATATCCCCTATAATGGATGTAGTCGTCATTCTGTAGATTTGTCAGAGCCTCAGCTGGTTTTCTCTTACCATTGTTATCTTTTGTCTCCATGATACCTTGAAAATTTATTGGGATTCCTACAACATATAACATTTCGTGTGTGTAACAAAACCTTGTCACCTTGATGGGCGGTGATTCATTTCCATCATTTGAATATCATAGCGCGATGACTCTGTTCTTACTATTGATTATATTTATTCGTTACAGTTTTGGTTCGGGACTGATTTAAACTTAACTCTTTAATCATGTCTATATTCTGTATAAAAAGTCTGTGTTATTGCTTCAACTTTCTCTTGTGGCAAGTTTGTACAGTTTACAAGTTAAGGGTTTCACTATTGATTAATTATTTGTGAGAGGGAACTTATAAAACTTGTTATCGTCACTAATGATGGGCCTTGTTGTTGCGAGGACCAATCAAAGATTGTACCATGCCCTCCTCCCTCGGCCCAAACATCAAATCAGACAATAGGCGATGGGGAAAGGATTCAAACCCACTCATCATAAGATAAGTGTCTTTCTGGAAAGGAAACCATTGGTTTAACTTTTATTATCTTAATGCAACTACTTTTATTTTGTTACCTATTCCTCGAATAAAGACTAACAATTATAGGATTTGTTTTCTTGAAGGGTCTCCGTGTTTGCAAGTCTCAGATACTCGCCACTACCTCCTGCATAAAAGTTATTTAGGTTCTGAGCCTCTCACATCTCAGGCTAACTCTATAGGTTCTAGAATCATCCAAGGAGATCGTGATTCAACTAGCTCTATTATAATTAGTTCTTTGTCTGTTGTAATGTTTTTCAGAGTAAACATTTGGGGGTGTTGTTCCATTAATGGCATAACGACAGTTCTTGTATAAGTATTGAGTCTGTATTTGAATTTAGATCTGGTCAACTATGTAATACACTCCTTTTTATTTAATTATTGAAAGGCAATCTTGGCCAAAATTACTCGGAATGATAATCTGTGTCAAAGTGATTTTGTCTTTCGATTTCGAACATTGTACTGGTTATTTATGAAACTCGACTCTATCTTGTGCCATTGGCCTATTCCGTTACAGAAAGAAAAAGGGTTCCCATAGTTTAATAATGGAGTTACTGATATCTTTTGGTCTTTTGGTCTACTGTATTCGATTTATGTTGAATGAAGTACATCAGTTGTTGCTTCAGCTAGAGTATTCCAACTCCTATGCATTTGATATATATATATATATATATATATATATATATATATATATATATATATATATATATAGAGAGAGNGATATATATATATATATATATATATATATATATATATATATATATATATATATATAGACATTAGGTTCTAGATTTCATTATAATGCCTGCCAATAGTAATTAGACATATACTTGTCTAAATGTGATATAGATATATCATGTAAATGTATTGGTTCGTACAGTCTTAAATCCACACTAAGTCATAGATAGCGCCCCGATTAAGTTCATAAATCTGAGTTTGTAATTGCAGAAATATGCTTACTTCATATAGACATATAGACTAGTTTTCAATCTGTTCATGCCTAGATGTTTTATACCAGAAATTTCAATGTACAAGAAATACCTCTGTTATAACATAAATCCAATTACAGAAAATGGTTACTTCTAGAATTTAATCACACCAATCCATTCGATTGTCCTAAAGAGAAAATCAAATAATTTCTAAACTTTCGTACAGACTCTAATCCAGTCATAAAGAGATACTTAGGAATTGATCTATAAACTATTCTGTCGGAAATTGGACTTCACACATTCGTATAATCGAACATTTTTTGCTTAGGTTATTATGTCCATATAGACTTTAATGATTGCGCTACATATGTAACTAATTCACTCCACAAAGATAGAAATAATTCAATTTAGATACAACAAATACATTACATTAGATATGCGATCATTTAGATAGAGAAGGAAAAGATTACATATATGAACCAGTTCGCGTGAATACAAAGGGAACAACCACGTTCCTCCCAACCGTAGAAAAAGGCAACCAAATCACTTGCCCGATTCATCCCGTAGCCTGACCATCCATGAGGGAAAACTTGGAATCTCCTCTTCAACAATGTCTTCCTCTATCTGTAGCTTTCTCCTTTCCTCACACTTAATTTTTAGTGTTCATAACAACAATTACACAGTAATTATTCCTTCCAGCATACTAGGTAGTGTCTTGCCTCCTCACATATGGTATATATCCAACAATACTTTTTGCCTAGGTCTTTTTCCCTCCCTTGGGAATTTTTGCAACTTTCTAAATCCCTGATTTTTAGGGTCTACCAATGGCCAAATCCCTAATTTTCCACTTGTAACAATCAACCCAGAGGTAGTTCCAACATGTTCCCCACTCATGGAGTCATGGTCAGCTGAATTTAACATGGTTGTTCCATTTCTCCTCCTGTAATAATTAAAACAATATTCTGTTTACATACAAGTGCCATAGTCAAATAGTTAGTTGGGTTAGATAAGGTCTTTGCCCAACAGTCATAATAATTAATTACAATTTATCAAATTCGAAATTCAGAATTTCCATAAATGGCAAAAATTTTCCAAATTCAAATTTACCAAAAACATAATACTTTTCTAACAATTTTCGAATTTCGAAAATACTTTATTTTTGGGGATGTCACATCATTTCCCCCTTCAATAAAACACTATCCTCAGTGTTCGTTCCTTCCTTGGAACAAGATTGGATGAGATTTCCGTAAATCTCCCTCCAACTCCCAAGTGGCCTCCTTAGGACTAAAATGCTTCCATTGCACCTTTACCTGAGTGACGACTCTGTTCCGAAGTGCTATTTCTCTCTGGTCCATAATGCACAGGGGTTCCTCTTGGAACTCACCCTCTGGTTCCACCTGCACCAAGTTCCAATTGATCATGTGAGTAGGGTCATGAACATTCTTTTCAATAAAGAAACATGAAATACATTGTGAATTTTTAGATTAGCTGGAAGTGCAAGTTGGTATGCTACGGATCCGATTCGAGCTAGTATCTCGAAGGACCCACAAAACCTGGGTGCCAACTTGGCACAATTCCCGAGTTTGAGTGAACTCTTTCAGGCTTTAACTTTTAAGTACACATGATCTCCCACTTGAAACTCCAATTGTCTTATTTTCTAGTCCGCATAACTTTTATGTTTGTCCTGGGCCTCCTTCAAGTTCTGTTGTACTTTTCTTACCATACCTTCCATTTCTTGGAGAATATTTGGTCCAACCATAAGCCTGTCAACCAGGTTGTTCCAGCTAATTGGAGTCGTACAACGTTTTCCATACAATATCTCAAAGGGGCTTAACTTAGCCGAAGTTTGGTACCCATTGTTATATGCAAATTCTACCAAGTGTAGGTAGTATTCCCACTTGCTTGGATTTGTTCTTACATACATACAGAGCATATCCTCCATGATTTGGTTCGTTCTTTTGGTTTTTCCATCCGTTTGCGGATGATAACTCGTACTAAAATTCAAATTAGTATTTAGCCTTGCAAATAATTCTTTCCAAAAAGCAGATGTAAATTTTACGTCTCTATCTGAAATCACCATTTTAGGAATACCATGTAGTCTAAAAATTTATTTCATAAATATTTCAACGATATTTATAGCTTTAAAAGTAGACTTTACAGGAATAAAGTGTGCATACTTACTTAGTTTATCGATTACAACCATAATAGAGTCATTATGTTTCTGAGTTTTAGGCAAACCTGTAATAAAGTCTAGTGATATGGTCTCCCATTTTCATTTTGGCACTGGTAATGGCTGTAGTAGGTTGGTTGGATGCTGGTGTTCGGCCTTAACCTGCTGACAATATTGGCACCTAGCCAAGTACTATGTTGTTTCACCCTTCATGTTAGGCCAGGAAAATAGTTTTCTAAGTGTTTTTATCGTTTTCTGGTATCCTGGATGACCAAAATATGGTTTCTTATGCACTTCATCCAAAACTGTTATCTTTAATTTTGCCAAATCTGGTATGTAAAGTCTGTTATTAAATTGTAACAATCCATTTTTATTGATACTTAAATCTGGTTTGTCTGAGTTTTTTGTAGTGTTTTGTAATTTTGTCACTATCTTAGTGTAATTTTCGTCGTTAATACCTATTGTCCTTATTCTCTGTTCCAGGTCACTTTCTGCTCTACTGACATTTATTTCAAATAACCCATGGACTCTTTTGCTTAGGGCATCTTCTACCTTATTTTTCTTACCCTTTATATGTCTTACCTCAAAGTCGAATTCGCTCAAGAAGGCTATCCATCTTGCTTTCCTTACATTAAGATTTGGCTGACTAAACAAATATTTCACTCCACTATTATCTGTCAGTATTTGAAATTTTCTGCCCATTATGTAGTGTTGCCACATTTTTAAGGTGTGTATTACTGCTGTTAATTCCAAGTCATGAGTGACGTAGTTTTTCTCATGCTCCTTTAACTTCCGGGACTCATAACAAATACTGTGTCCTTTTTGAGTTAGGACACCACCTAATCCTTCTTTACTCGCATCAACACAGACGGTAAAGTCTTTATCTGGGTCTGCTACCTTTAAAATGGGTGCGGTTGTCAATAATTCCTTCAAATTGTTAAAAATATCTTGACACTTCTGTGACCAATTAAACTTGGTCCCTTTCTTTTGCAATGACATGATAGGGTAAGCAATTTTGGAAAACCCCTCTATAAATCTGCGATAATATCTGGTGATCCCCATGAATGACCGGATATCTGCTACGTCCTTAGGTATCGTCCATTCTATGATGGCTCGTATTTTCTCAGGGTTGACTGCAATGCCTTCTACAAAAATTACATGTCCTAGGTATAGTACTTTCCTTTGGTAAAAATCACACTTATCAAATTTAGCGTATAGTTTGTGCTTCCTCAAACTCTGCAGAACTATTCTTAGGTGTTCTTCATGTTATTCTTCTGTCTTAGAATAGACCAGAATATCTTCGATAAATACTAGTAAGAACTTGTCCATGTACTGGTTGAAGATACTGTTCATTAGGCACATAAACGTGGTTGGTGCGTTAGTGAGTCTGAAAGGTATGACTATGAATTCGTAGTGTCCATATCTTGTTCGAAAAGATGTTTTGTTTATGTCCTCATCTTTTGTCCTAACTTGATGATAACCGGATCGTAAATCCAACTTTGAAAAGATCTTGGCCCCACCTACTTGAACGAACGGATCATTTATCCTAGGTAAGGGGTATTTGTTCTTAATAGTCATTTTGTTCAATTATCTATAATCGATACATAGTCTTAGAGTACCATATTTCTTTTTCACAAAGAGGATTGATACTCCCCATGGTGAAACACTCGGTCTGATATACTCTTTGTCCAATAACTCCTGCAGTTGTATTTTTAATTTTGTCAATTCTGGTAGACTCACTCGGTAACGTGCTTTCGAGATGGGGGATGAACCAGGTAGTAGGTCTATGGAGAAGTCTATTTCCCTTCTAGGAGTTAATTTAGGTATCTCATCAACAAATACATCTATGAATTCCCGTAGTACAGAAAATTCTTCCAAGTTGGGCTTATCTTCATTTTCTAACAGATTTGTTATTTGTATGGTGTAAACTTGACAACCCTTTCTCATGCATTTCTTGAATTGCATTGCTGTGAATTGTCTAACTGATATAGGTTTTGGTATACCTTGGGCTATTCTAGTAGTGTCATAATCATCCTTATAATTAAGTGTCTTTGTATAATAATCTAGGACTGCTTTGTGCTTTTCCAACCAATTCATTCTGATAATCACATCATAAGATCCTAGTGGTGGAATGTTTATATTTGTTTTTATGTTTTGACCATCTAAACTGAATTCAAAATCAAAAATAAAGTCAACCACTTTCCTTTTAGTTCCTGTTGCTAACTGTACCATCCATGATTTTGCATGTTTCATTCTCTTAAGTTTATTTGACTCTACTACTCCAGGAGTGATATAACTTAACACAACTCCAGGATCAATTAAAACATGAATTTGGGTGTTATTGATTTTACCTTCGATTTCCACCACAGAAGACTGGTGGTCAGCTTGCCAACCATCAAAAACTGCATTTATTCGATCCAGGCTTCTGCCTACATCACCCACCATCGAATCTTCCTGCAAATTATGAACAACAATTATGTTTTTTGTGTTTAAATGTGGACAGTTCCTCCTGAGATGAGGTTCTCCACATTCCCAACACTTCAATGGTTCATGGGGTCTATCCCCAAACTTCTTTATTCCTAGATTTATCAGGTTATCACTACCTTGTGTACTTGGATTATTGGAGTGAAAATCCTTTCTAGGAAATCTTTTTTCTACGTCCCGATAAGGAGTCGGCTGGTATCCCTTCTTCCATTGGTTCATTTGGTCTTGTTTCTTATCCTTCCAAGATTTTGGAAACTCCACTCGCTATTTGTACTGGTCATATCGCATTTGTGCTTTCTTGAATACTTCACTAAAGGACTTGGGGTTGTCAAACTCAATTCTATTCCTGTAGGACTGTGGTAAACAACTTAGGAACCACTGGATTTTTCCCTTGTCCTCCTGGATATAAGGTACAAACCTTAGTAATTCCAGGGATTTGTTTATAAGATCCTCCATGGTCATCTGACCAAGTCGTAACTCATAAAATTCTTTGGTTTTCCTTTCATAGTAGCTTCCAGATAGGTACTGTTTCTTGAAATATTTCTTAAAGTCAGACCACTCCATCTGTTTCTCTTTTAAGCCCTTGGCCAATTTCAGATCTTGCCACCAAATGCTGGCTTTTCCTTTCAGATTGTAAATGGCCATTCTGACCATCATATTGCTTGAATAGTTATATATCTGGAAATATTTTTTGATGTCTAATAACCATGCCTCAGCTTCCTCTCCAGTTCTAGATTCTCCATCAAAGGTAGCTGGTTTAATTTTCTTAAATTCTCCTTCAAGGTGGTCTACTTGTTTTCTCTTTCTATCTATTTTTGTTTTGTCCTCAGCTGAAGGTGTACCTTTAGATGAACTATCTCCTTTTTTTGCTTCAGGTCCATAGTTCTTGGAAGCCCTCTTGCTAACCTCTTCTTCATTGTTATCATCTTTTGGGATTTTCTTTGTCACTATACTGCGCAGTAGGACTTCATTTATTTATTGTTGTTCCTGTTGAGATTTCTTCAATTTTTCATTGTCAGCTTTGAAAACCTGCAGCTCGACAATGTGATTCCTCATCGTTTCCAGAACTTCAGTAGGTGATCTTCCATCACTATTTTGTCTCAGATTTCCAGGAAGTCTTTGTTCAGGATTCCCATTGATTCTGATTTCCCCGTCACCCTGTGCTGCCATGTTTAACACAAAACATAAAGGTTTTATGTTTGTAACAATAAATGTTTATTAGTTTTACATCAAAAGAATTATATGCGTAAGTAAATCAAATGGCCCTGTTCAAGGTCCAAGTGTTGTAACCTTTTCTCTGATACCATATGTAATGAACCTCATATTTATCACACACACAAAAAAATTGTTTATGTAATTTCTTGGTAGAAGAAGGGGTTCTAGTTATGAAAATCTGTTGTCGACTTGGTTATGAAACGCTGTAATAAAGCCCTAATATAAAACTCTAAAAAAAAACCCTCGTTACAAACTCCTAGTTTTCTACTTACCACAAGATATCCTATTTATGTCATGAGTACAAACGTTATAAGGAGAAGTCCCCAAGACTTTAGCAAACCCCCTTCTTCCTTTTTCCCCTATGCATATAGGATACATATATAAGGGTAGTCTTAAAATACATGTTGCAACTTGTTTTAGTTAAAACAAGGCTCCAAGTTCACAGACAAGTCTACTTGTTGACGTTATCCTAGGAAACTTTAACTAGTCCTTAACCATAATAGACATGGGGTCGGGTTTTTCTCTTACACCAGGAAGTTAACCTAACTATCAAGTCTCGGTTATTTTGTGGTTCTTAAAATCAGTGGTTGAATTGTAATGAAAGTACTAGATCCAAATGCCAATGGATTCTTGACAACTAGGATCTAACTGCTATCTTGGACTAACATAGAGGGGAGAAAGGTTTTAACCTGAGTCATGGCAGTGTCAAATCGATACATTCTTTAAGTGGAAGAGGTGGTTTATTATCATAATATTTAAAGCTCTGCAACTTCATTAATGGTCGTCCTGCAAATTCCTTTGTATTTACTGGGCTCCATACCCAAAGTGTCACACTCACTCTGCCATTATCACATGGCTAACCATCCTTCGCACTCCTTTCATTTACTATGATACGTCAAGGCACCACTTAGGGTTGGAGTAGGTTCACAGTTTTATCATTCCTGAGTTTTTACGAAGAATTTCTACATACCACAATTTCAGAGGCGAAGTCTGTGAGTGATGATGGATGCTCCATGGTGTAACTAACGGTGTGGCCTGAAAACCTGGTAAGTTAATCCTTAAAAATAAGGAGATGTAATCTTCAGAAATAACGTTAAGTATTTTGTTAATCTATTAGTTACTGTCGTGTATTTTTCATCCCTGTTGTGTTCTTCCTTGTGGGAAATTTCTCCTCTGGTTAGTTATTTGGGATCCCTCTACAGTAGTTACCGGAGTCTTTCATAGTTAGGGTTGCTTGATAGCATACGCGACCCTTTAAATATGTAATAATCTCTCGTTTAAACAGAGGGAGGTTAAAGGTCTTACGAAAGGTCTCACTATGAAAAGGCCTATGGCGCGTATATACTTCGTTATTCCTATTTGTTTTCTTCCTTAAAGAACCTCACAGAGGTATGCGAACTCTTTATGTTTGGTAGGGTAGTATGATACATTTCTTTTATCTATATCCCCTATGATGGATGGAGTCGTCATTCTGTAGATTTGTCAGACCCTTGGCTGGTTTTCTCTTACCATTGTTATCTTCCGTCTCCATGATACCTTGAATATTTTATTGGGAGTCCTATGGCATATAACATTTCGTGTGTGTAACAAAACCTTGTCACCTTGACGAGTGTTGATTCATTTCTATCATTTGAATACCATAGCGCGATGAATCTACTCTTACTGTTGATTATATTTATTCGTTACAGTTTTGGTTGAGGAATGATTTAAACTTAACTCTTTAATCATGTCTATATTGTGTATGAAAAGTCTGTGTTATTGCTTCGGCTTTCTCTTGTGGCAAGTTTGTATATTTTACAAGTTAAGGGTTTCTCTATTGATTAATTATTTGTGAGAGGGCACTTATAAAACTTGTTATCGTCACTAATGATGGGCCTTGTTGTTGCGAGGACCCATCAGAGATTGTACCATGCCCTCCTCCCTCGGCCCAAATATCTAATAAGACAGTAGGCGATGGGGGAAGGATTCAAACCCACACATCATAAGATAAGTGTCTTTCTAGAAAGGAAACCAGTGGTTTAACTTTTATCATCTTAATGCAACTACTTTTCTTTTGTTACCTATTCCTCGAATAAAGACTAATGATTACAGGATTTGTTTTCTTCCAGGGTCTCCGTCTGTGCAAGTCTCAGATACCTACCATTGCCTCCTATGAAAAAGGTATTCAGATTTTGAACCTCTCACATCTCAAGCTAACTCTATAGGTTCTAGCATCAGCCAAGGAGATCGTGATTCAACTAGCTCTATTATAATTAGTTCTTTGTCTGTTGTAATGTTTGTTGGAGTAAACCTTTGGGGTCATTGTTCCATTAATGGCATAATGCCAGTTTTTGAATAAGTATTGAGTTCGTATTTGAATTTAGCTTTGGTCAACTATGTAATACCCTCCTTTTTCTTTAATTATTGAAAGGAAATCCTGGCCGAAATTACTCGGAATGATAATCTGTGTCAAAGTGATTTTGTCTTTTGATTTCAAACACTGTACTTGTTATTTATGAAACTCGACTCTGTCTTGTGACATTGGCCTATTCTGTTACAGAAAGAAAAAGGGTTCCCAAAGTTTAATAATGGAGTTACTGATATCTTTTGGTCTACTGCATTCGATTTATGTTGAATGAAGTACATCAGTTGTTGCTTTAGCTAGATTATTCCAACTCCTATGCATTTGATTTATAGTTGTGGTTGTGTGTCGATCGAAAATTCATCATACTCATAGTACAAGAACGGATCCCTATCAATATATATATATATATATATATATATATATATATATATATATAGATATATATTTGCTTATGTAGACATTAGGTTCTGGATTTCATTATAATGCCTGCAAATAGAAATTAGACACATACTTGTCTAAATGTGATATAGATATATCGTGGAAATGTGTTGGTTCGTACAGGCTTAAATCCACACTAAGTGGTAGATAGCTTCCCGATTAAGTTCATGACTCTGAGTTTGTAATTGCAAAAATATACTTAGTTCATATAGACATATAGACTATTTTTCAATCTATTCATGCCTAGATGTTTTATACCAGAAATTTCGATGTACAGGAAATACCTCTGTTATAACAAAAATCCAATTACAGAAAATGGTTACTTCCAAAATTTAATCACACCAATCCATTCGATTGTCCTAAAGAGAAAATCAAATAATTTCTAAACTTTCGTACAGACTCTAATCCAGTCATAAAGAGCTACTTAGGAATTGATTTATAAACTATTCCATCAGAAATTGGACTTCACACATTCGTATAATAGAACAATTTTCACTCAGGTTATTGTGTCCATACATAATTTAATTATTGTGCTACATATGTAACTAATTCACTCCACAGAGATAGAAATAATTAAATTTAGATACAACAAATACATTACATCATATATACGATCATTCAGACATAGAAGGAAAAGATTACATATATGAACCAGTTCGTGGGAAGACAAAGGGAACAACAATGTTCCTCCCAACCATATAACAAGGCAGCCAAATCAATTGCCCGATTCACCCCCTAGCCTGACCATGAATCCATGAGGGAAAACTTGGAATCTCCTATTCAACAATGTCTTCCTCTATATGTTCTTTCTCCTTGCCTCACACTTAATTTTTAGTGTTCATAACAACAAGTACACAATAATTCTTCCTTCCAACATACTAGGTAGTGTCCTGCCTCCTCACATATAATATATATCCAACAATCATTTTTGCCTAGGTCTTTTTCCCTCCCTTGGGAAGTTCTGCATATTTCTAAATCCATGGTTTTCAAGGGCTGTCAATAGCCAAATCCCTGATTTTCCACTTGTAACAATCATCCTAGAGGTAGTTCCAACATGTTCCCCACTCATGGAGTCATGGTCAGCTGAATTTAACATGAATGTTCCATTTGTCCTCCTGCAATAATTAAAACAATATTTTGTTTACATAAAAGTGTCATAGTCAAATAGTTAGTTGTGTTAGATCAGGTCTCTACCCAACAATCATAATAATTAATTAAAATTTATCAAATTCAAAATTCGAAATTTCCATGAATGGAAAAAAAAATTCAAATTCGAATTTACCAAAAACGGAATACTTTTCTAACAATTTTCGAATTTCAAAAACACTTTATTTTTGGGGATGTCACACTTCTAGTGCATTTCAAGATGACATGGAAGAAAAGTTTATAATTCTGGAATTATGACAGCTTGAGGGATAAAACATTTGATCATTAAATCTACCTCTACCCTCCTTTTAGCACCATTTGTTGATGGGCATAAATGACACATTATCAAATGGAAGGTCAGATCCGGACTGGGGTTTTCTAATTAACCCAAGTCGTTTGGTATGAACTAACCTGACGGTTTTAATGGCTTCGTTAGCCAACTAAGGTCCTAAAAATAATAAAAGAAACAAACTAATCTAAAGCTATGATTCTAACAATTTATATACTAATTACAAGTGTTCAAATAGAAACGTGAATATACAAATGATTATAAACAATGTATATACAGTTTGCAAGGTTTACTTGAAATCTTGCGAAATGAATGTTTGTAATAATGTTTTTAACTAAGATAAAGAAACTAGAATATAAATCTTTTTGTTTTTTGAATGTTTAAAGATTTAAAACTAATAAATACTAAGGAAATACAATTGAAACAATGACCCAAAAATAGTCAAAAGCTAATTAATGCAATCATTGTTTCATTAATAAATAATTAATAAAATAACACACACACTAACCTGTTGTTTCATTGTTTCAACAAAACTGAGTTTATCTCTCTATGTTGTTTGAGCTCATGTTTGTCCTGCTTTTAAGGGAAACCTATAACAGAACAATGCTAGTACTTCCAAAATAAATTCAAAGAAGTGTTTGATATTTGGAGTAAATTAATAACATTAGGAAGACAACTAATTAAAATCTTGTGATCTTAAGATAATCAATATTTAAGAACGAAAGAAAACTCAATTCTTAGTATCGATATTATCCATCATTTAACATTAGAAATAAATTCAACATTAATTAAATGATTGATTGATCACGCATACAAAATGGAACGACAGTTTATGGACAACATCTAAATATTTAACAATATGAAACACCATATGATGACAAGGCTAAAGCTAAATCAACCATAATAATATCTCTCACAGGCCTAAATCCAACGGTGAATTGCTTTCCCAAATCGATTCCCAAAATTACATGTCCATACTTAGTCCTGGAAGAATTTTTGGGATAATAGACTCTTAAATATTGAAACAATTAATACATAAATGATAGCAATTAACCATGTATTGATAAAATAGACTAAATTTAATTTAAATTAATGCATAATCAATTATTCAAAGAATATGAAGATATTATAATGAAAATAAAACCATTATACTCACAGGACAAAAGCCATTAAGCAATCTGGAATTTTATATTCTTCTTTGAGAATACTCGTCCATTCTCCCAAAATTCCAATCATCTGTTACTTCACTTGAAAAGAAAAAGTTACAAAATAAATAATATACAAAAAAGAAATGATCAAAATTCTCCTCTCTGAATTTCTTGGATCCCCCTGGCTCTGAACTTTCTCATATATTTATACAATGAATGAACAGTCTAGGCGTCACTAATAATTTCCGCCACTTGAACTTTGCCTCATACAGAGACACAAATATCTCTCCAATCATGCATTTGTTTGGGAAAATTTCTAGATGAAAGATAAATGGGTCCATTTGGGAGATGGGTTTTCAACCGTTTCTTCAAATTCCTCACGGTTTGGCTGCAATCAATCCCGCAAAATCGTGTCTTTGTTCTTGACGCATTTCCAAATTTTATTTGTTGTTGCTCATAAATTTATTTGTAGCAATCCAATATTATTTTTTGATCAATCATCTTGAATGTATTTAGATAATAAAATCAAGACATGATCATATCCATACCAAATAAATGATAATAGAAACCTGTGAAACAAAAATAAGCCTAAATTAATAACTTAAAAATTGTGAATAAAACAAAATCTAGAACAATAAAATAAAAAATGAATTTAAACTAACTATAAGTTATAAACAAACATTGTTTATAATTTCCTTTCAAATATGATCTTAAAATTCTAGAAGCTTCAAGTTAATGGAGAAGAGAAAAATATTAATTTTGGTTTTTTACAAAATCAAACAAATGATAGATCATTTTTTTTTTATTATTCTTTTTATTTTGAAATGAGATGCAAAATGAAAAAAGAATTAAATTAATTAATATCACCAAATGATTTTATGAAAAAGAGAAACCAACCAAAATATTATTTGATGAAGTATTGAACCCATTATTCAAAATAGTTAAACTTGCTAATGAAAAAAAGAAAGAACACACAATCATGATTTAAACGAAAGTAAACAGTTGATAAAAAATAACATTTTTGTTTAAATTTAGATTTCTATGCTCGTTTCTAAATTTTGTCATATACTCTTGTAATGAATGTCTCATACTATAATGAATGTCTTAAGTTTGTCTCAAAGAAAGATAAGGTATGGAACTATTTGAAAAGGTTGATTATGTAGCTCATTATAATTATCAATATTCTAATGGGGGCCCTTTAAATTTTGTAAAAATTTAGGGAGAGTTGTTGGGGCCCAACGCAGATTAAGTGTTGTGATGCTAGCCTCTTGTTGATGACATGCCAGCCTCATGTTGTGATGATGTGCTAGTTGTTAGAATATGAATGATTGTGCTCGTTTTACCATTGACAATACCCTTGTCACCCAACCATAGGCCGAAGCCACCCTCCGAGCACCTTGACCTTGATAGAGAAGAATACTAGTAGTAATCAATAGCCAAGCAAGGATAATGCACCAAGCAAGAATAGAAACCAAAGCTGATCAGATAGTCCCACCCAGAAATTGGCGCAACACCTTCCCCAGAAACTTGCGCACAAAACTGCCAACTGCAGTGCGCACAACTGGCTCTCTGCAATTCTGAGAATGTGAATAATGAGAAACTGGTGCCCTGTATTTATAGTAATTCGACAGGCTTGCCTAGGTCGACTTCTCCTTTTAGGTACTAATTAATTCATATTAATTATATTTCTGCAGTCGACATCTCATCTAAGGTTTCCTTTACTTCTTTACTTCCTTCTGGAATATTATAATCTCGTCATAGGTCAGAAATAAAGGTTCATACCTCCCGAAGCTACCATAGTATCAACACTCCCTCCTAGCTAGAGAGGTATGGTCTTGAGCACAAACAGACCATTCAACTGGTAGTATCATGAGCACCATCATTATTATCCAACTGGATAATCTCCTATGAAAACTGGTACAATATCAATTGATAGAACACACCTGTGTTTATCCATGGTAGTACGCAACTACTCAAATCATGACACATAGTCACAAACAGTGGAACAAATCCACCACAGTAGTATATCTCTATTTTCTGGAGACAGGAAGTCTCCATAACAATCATCTGATGCCAACCTGCAAAAAAAAATATTGTTAAAATAAACTGAATCATCTGGGCCAATATTTCACTCACGTCCATGAGATATGAAAGAATATATGCCCTCAGAGTAGAACAATGAGATATCTGGACTATTCTTCTCAAACAAGGAAGAATAACTATCATGTCTTCTGAACCTGGACCATTCCCTACCCTGGGCCATTCTTCCTACACTAATCAAAGTGCACCCTGGAGAGAATGTATAAACCCTAAGGAATGTCTGTCCCTGATTGTTGAGCCTCGACCATTCCCCACCCTGGGCCATTCCTCCTACACTAATAAAAGTGAACCTTGGAGAGAATGTATAAACCCTAAGGAATGATTGTCCCGACCATTTCCTCTGTTAACCACAAAAAGAAAAGATTGTCTTGCATCAACCTCCAAAACATACCATTCCTCATGTTAACCACAATGAGAAATTGTTTCCCGGCGAGGCGGGCCAGTCTTATTGAGTAACCCTCAAGAAGAGAGACTTCCCTAGACCACTCCCCATGTTAACCATAATGGGAATCCTTTGTCTATGATACATCAACAATCTAGACCATTTCCCATGTTAACCACAATGGGAAATCGTTGTCCGTCAGAAATCTCAATCTGCTTTCCGAACAAGAAAGAATCTGTCCAAGCTGGACTATTTTTTTTTTTCAATCACACAGATAAATGTTTCAATAATATTTTT
>ML784489.1:323516-337922 GCA_009831015.1 Picea engelmannii
CCTTGAGAAAATGAGGTGCATTCATGGCTTTTTATAGCATTGCATTGGGTTATTGTGTAACTGCTTTGTAGTGTGAAAAGAGGCCATTTAGGGCATTATTAGGTCTTTGACCAGCCCACCATTCGGATCCAGCCTGGATTTGGGGGTCAAATCGGCTTGGGAGCTGAACCATAAGTGGTTGGGAGGCCAACCACATTCATAAATACGCTGTTTAGCAGGTGCGTGGATTTTTGCGCTAACATCCGCGCATAGTGCACATATGTGCGCTTTCTACGTTCCTATTCCGCGTATGTGCATGCGTGCCCAATGTATGCAAAGAGTTCTTCTATTTTTCACTACTTTGTATAGTTTTTTCCCTTTTTTGAATGTTGTGAGATTAATTCAGGGCCATGAATGACTTCATTATTTTTGATGATGATGAGTTCTTGTAACCATGTGCAGACGAAATTTCAGTGATAATAGATGCCCCCTGATGGATGAGGTTAGGAGCATACGTATAGCCGAAATCCATCAATGTTTCTTCTATTGAGAATGTTGTTGTAAGATAGAGCAATAATGGGATCATTCAGAGCGATCCGTTGGAGAAAAAAAAGAAACTAGTAGGACCCGACCTTCTGTGAGGTGCACAAAATAGAAAACTGTGTACAAACGAGGCGGGCATGCCCCATGCTCGTGTTATGTAACTCTGAAAAAAGATGACTGAAGTGTTGGTGTAGACAAATGCAGTGCCCGCGGGGGCGGTGATGATAAAGGCAGAAGACAATTCTGCAAAGGAACATACTCTGAATAATAGGCAATGATCGCGGTAATAAGTATCGGAGATAATGCGGGCATTGATAACCCTACCAAGTTCAGAGGTCTTCGAAAAATGATAGAAATAACTGTAATAGTCGCAAAGTAAGACCCACCATAACATGAGAAATTGTTGGCGTCGAATGTTATGAGGGTCAATGACAGCAGGGAGCAATGGTGTTTCACCCTGTGCCGTCCGAGATCTCTCATTGAATAGATAATGAGAATCAAGATATTGTCCCTCTTCTGGAAAATTGTGTTGATGTCGACAAAAGGGGAGTGTGACTCCCAGAAGTAAAGGGCTTCGAGAAATCTACTGAGGGGAGGAAGTAGCAGAGGTACATGGACGAAGTCAAGAAGTGGGAAGACTCAGGACTGCCCTTGGTTGGAGGATGTATGAGATAAAAAGTGGCCGCAACCGTGTAACGAGGTCGAGTGTCAGGGAGATGACACGACCGGTGATAAGTTGTGCCAGAGGCGGGACAAAGTGAACAAATGCAGAGGATAGAGGTAAGTGACCTGTGGGGTACTCTGAATATATGGAAGGTGTCGTCAAGGGTAGATGATGAGTAATGCTCCAACCAAGGGTGACATGGGTTGCGTTTGGCCAAAAGGAGGGAAGCAGGTCGCCAAAGGTGATGACAAAAAGGATAATGAAATGACTGGAAATAAAGGTGTTTGTACAATAAATAACGAATAATTGGGGGAGAAATGTACAAATACAGAAACGAGTGCCCCAGTGTGATATGGGTGGCCCATGGAGGGAAGAATGTTCTTGGAAAACTGATGAAGGGTGGGGGCCCCATTGGTGATTTTCTGTATGAGGTAGGTGAAATGAAGGTAGGTTCGCATATGGGCAAACTGATTGTGGATGAAATGAAGGGTTCATGATACTGCGGAGGTGCAGGTAAAAAAATAGAACCGTAAAGAGACAATCCGGGAGTCTGTGTGGGAAAGCTAGCAAAATGAGGAGAAGGAGTATGTGGTTGATTCGCGACATGATGAAAGACTATCGGGACTCCCATCCCTAAAGGGTAATGAAGAACAACATGAGTGTCAAAAGTGGCAAAAGGTGCTATAAATGGGACAACTCATGTGGGTAAGAATGCTACCGGGTAACAGTACCGAAGATGCAAAATGGAGGTGTGGGTACTGCAGAGCCGGGAATGGGGATCCTAGAGGTAAACATCAGAGGGTGTGACTGGAAATGAAAGTGAGATACAATGGGAAAGACTACATGCCAGTGCTAAGAATATACCTGAAGGGGTTGTGCCGATGGATGATGAGCAAGTACCTGCATACATGAAAACCAAATACCCAAAGTGAACAATATCTGAAGAGAATCAAAGATATGAGCATGTATTTGATAAATGTGACTATGCGTGTGCGTACCTGACCATGTTATGAAAAAAAGATGCCCCGGGGGCTCAGGATGAAAAGCGACCCAGGGACTGTTGTGATGTAGGTGACAGGATGTTGATCCCGTGGCTAAAGACAGTTTGACAAATGGACACCTTGGGCTCCCGGAATGGTGAGTGGAAGTTTGGCAAAAGGCCTATATATAGTTGTAGGGACCACATTGCCACCTCATTTGTACCTACTGCAATAGTGACTAGACGAGCAATTTTTAGAGGAGATTTGGAGATTTGGGGAGGATGAGGCATCCGATTGAGGATCTGCGAGTACTAGGTTAGTGGTCTGACCATCCTGCATAGAAATAGGTTTTCAATTTTTGGGCAGGGGTTGTACGGAGGGCCATACAGAGGTATTTAGGGGGTATGGGCCCCACATGCGTGGGAGACCTGGTGATAGGCGCACATATGTGTGCAATTACCCACTGGATATGCGTGCATGGGGGCACGATAGAGGGAATTTAAGGTGCACTCGATGGGCGCGCCTGTGAGGTGAACAGGCGCGCACCAGTGTGCGTCTGTGGGTTTGACAGGCGCGCACATGTGTGCATCTGTATGGTGAACAGGTGCGCTCAGGGGCATGCCTGTGAAGCAAACAGGTGTGCACTGATGCGCACCTGTGTAGTGCACAGGTGCGCATGTGTGCACACCTGTGTAGTGAACAGGAGCACCTGTGTGCGCACCTGTGTAGTGAACAGGCACGCATGTGTGCACGCCTGTGGGTAACAAAACCGCGCCTAGGAGGCAAGGTTGAAGTGTAAAAAACAAGTCTTTTTTTATACTGTTGATGGTTGTATGAGCTAATATAGGGCTCTGTGTTGTCTGCAGGTGGACGGTGGTGACGATGCCAGAGCGGTGGCGAGAGAGAGACTAGGCCCAGTTGCGAGACGCCATGGCCATTGAGGGGCCCGATGTGCGTGCGACTTTGGCAACCTGTGGGTTGCTAAAGTTCTTTGAGTGCCTGTTGATACATGCACAGGAGTATTTGTTACAGTTCCTGATCCAGATGTGGAGTCCGGAGCTGCATTGCTTCCTCGTACGAGGAGAGAAGATCCCCTTCACTGCGGTGGAGGATATATATTTCTTGACTGGGCTCCCTTTTCGGGGAATGCCCCTACCGACAGAGCTGGTGTTGCCCAGGACTATTTTTCTTGCCGATATTGGCCAGAGATACTGCTCAGGTTGGGACTTTATGTCTGGGACTGTGGTGAGTATAGAAGCGATAGACTCCCTGGCGCATCGTTGTATAACAACGATGATTGTGCAGGTATATGGGTCACTGGCGACCCAACAGATTAGTGGTGGCCAGCTTCTGGTGCTGGAGAGAGTGTTGGTCGGCGAGCGGTTCGCTTGGGGGCTGACGCTGCATGCGAGGATGGTGGCGCAGTTGGACCACTGTCGGTCCACTGGTGCGGGGGATTTTTCTTTTGGGTCCATCCTAGTGGCCTGGTTTTTAGAGAGGGTGTCAATGTTGTGCCCAAGGATTCTACTGGAGATGCTGAGGGCACGAGAGCCGCGGTTGAGGTGGTGGTCGACAGTTTTTCTTCGTCGCGGTGGTGGCGAAGGTGGCCACTTCTTTTCGACAGAGGCAACATAGGTATGGCGGCAGATGCCGCAGGTGATACTTCGATACCCCTATGCTGGGGTGGACTTCTAAGGTGACCCAGACATGGTGCTACCTCTAGGGGAGGTTTTTGACCATCGAGGTATGTTTAGTATTGGTGTGCATGTTTTGGTTTATGTTGTTTTTTGAGATAGCAATCCATATTTATATGATATAGATGCTGATACTATCTGTTGTTTCTTTTCATGTGCAGATGTGTTACCTCGCGGGCGCGAGGCAGAGATGCAGAGAGCGCCAGCTCGTCTGGAGCCAAAGAGACGACCACAGGGAGAGAGACGTCTGTGGGAGGATGCCGCGGGGTGACCAACTAAGCCAGAGAGGGCAATGAGGAGGCGTCGGTTTGATGACCCTGGTGCGGGGCCATCACACGCTCCTCCGGCGGCGGCCAGAGTGGATTTTGATGATATACGCTGTCGTCTGAAGATGGTTTTGCAGGATGTGCCTGAGGGCATGTGGAGGCGCATCCCAGACAAGAGTTTCCTGGAGAAGTGTGTGGGGGTACCACCACCATGGTGGTCCATAGTGCGATGAGCAGCAGTGTTGGCTGCTATGACGAGTGGATGCCTGCCACCGGGGCAGGAGGGTCCTGTAGGGGGTGGACCACCACCACCTGGTGCAGGTAGTGGTGGGTCGCCACCACCTAAGGGAGGAGCAGGTGGTGGTCTGATAGAGGCACCATGAGTGGTGCATGATGTATATCTTGTTTTTGTTGTATATAGGCTAGTGAGCCCATTTTTTGTACTGAGGTGTTGCATTGGCCTGCGGATACATGTATTTTTGTATGTAAACATTCAGATGGCCTAATGAGCCTTTATATATACATGAGTATACATATTTGAGATCCTGATGTTGTCTACATGTTTGTTGTTGATGTTTTGAGTATGTCCATTCTATATATATGTTGTGACAAGTTTTTGTGATATGTTTATGTATGTGTAGCTTGATGTGATATATGCCAATCTAACACCATGTTAGCTATTTGATTTGTTGTTTGATTCAATTGTCTTGGAATATGTGTAAATGTAATGGAATCAAAATGTCGAGATAACAACCTAACCTGCAGGTATTTGCGAAAGAGGCATGGATCGCGTACGCGGTACACATTGTTGAGCTGGAGAACGACTAGTTGAGAGTCGAGGAAGACGCTAAGGTGACAAATATGATGATGTTGGGCGTCAGCCAGGAGGCCAAAGAAAACAGTGTATTCGGCTTGGTTGTTGGTTGCTGACCCCAAACATATGCCGCTTGAATGGAGCATTTCATGTGAGGGGGTGTAGAGAGCCCAAGCAGCCGAAGCGAGATTTTGTGTCCAACGGCTGGCATCATAAGCGTAACCGATGTGGTAGGCCGGTGGAGGAAGCATCTGTCAATAGCACAAATGATAGTTTAGATGTGAAGGAAGGAGAAAAAAGATTAAAAATGCTAGAAAAGAAATAACCTAAAGTAGAGTGACTACTCTTAACCATAAAATTTCTTGAAATAAAACCCGTTGATGGGTTCTTTAAGAGAGAGGCCTTCGGGAGAGGCCAGGATATATGTGCCTTTGGTGAGGCAATGTTGAATGATGTATGGTCCATGCCAGAGTGATTCAAATTTTCCATGGCCAAAGGTATCATGAGCAATATCGTAAGCCAGGACAAGGTCGCCTTTGCGGAATGACCAAAGGTTGACATGGCGATCAAAGGTAGCCTTGGATCATTTTTTAGCTGCCTCATTGTTTTGTAAAGAAGATCGATGATCTTCATCTAGAGACTCCAAGTTCAGCAAGTGTTGCTCCATTGGAGCAGTGTCAGGTAATAGCTCAATTGCGGTGCGTAAGGTGGGAATTTCACACTCGATGGGAAGAGTTGCCTCGACCCCATGGACTAAATGAAATGGTGTGAAACCAGTAGTGGTTTTCACAGACGTTCGGTAAGCCCATAGCGCAGAAAATAACATATGATGCCAATTCATTTTATGTTTATTAACCGTGCACTGTAACATGGTATTGAGGACTTTGTTAACTGCCTCGACCTGTCCATTTGACTGAGGGTAATATGGTGAGGCAAACTCATGAGAGAATCCTAACCAAGATGAGAGTTCGATGAAGATCTCATTCTCGAAGTGTTTCCCATGGTCGAAAACGAGTTGGAGGGGCACTCCAAAGTAGGATATGACGTGGTTAAAGAAAAAATGCACTGCAGTGTCAGCAGTATTGTTGAAAGTGGGCATAGCTTCGGCCCATTTGGTGAAGTATTCAACGGCGACAACGATGTATTTGTGGCCATTACTAGAGGGTGAATTACAATTCATAAAGTTGATGCCCCATTTGCAAAAAGGGTCGGCTGTAATGACAGGGTGGAGAAGAGCGGGGGAAGCCCAGGCTTTGTTGGCGTAAAGCTGACATTGCTCACATCATTTCACGGCATGAATGCAATCATGAAACAAGGTAGGCCAAAAGTAACTAGCTCGGATAATATTTTGAGTAGTGGATATGCCCGAAAGATGGACCCCACATGCACCGCTATGGCAGTCGTTTAAGACTCTATCGGCCTCGTCAATAGTCAGACACCAACGAAGAATGGTGTTGATGCCCCGCTGGTATAGGATGTCTCCGATGAGGAGGTAGCGGGGGGCCTGATGGAGAATACGTCAATGATCATCTCGTGAAATGTGGTTACCAAAATTTTGAGTTAGGAGGTAGACGAGGAGGTCGTCGTACCAAGGATCATCCGAAGTAATGTAAAAGAGATGTTCATCTGGGAAGTCGGTGTTGACGAGGGTGATGGTGGTGTCTGAGGGAAGGGTCGTGACAAGTTCGGTGAGAACGAGGGCCTTCTTACTCTTAGGTGTGGAGAACTCGAGGTCGTACTCCTGAAGGATAACGATCAATAGAGAGAATTTGTCGTTAACTTGTCGACGACTGAGAAAGTACTACATAGGGTTGGAATCTGCGATGACCTTTGTGACGAGAAGCATAATGTAATGGCGCAGTTTCTGGACTGCGAGGAAAACTTCAAGAGAAAGTTTATCTTCGTGTTTATACTTCAAGGGCGGCCTTGAGAGGTTTTTACTAACGTAATAAATGATGTGTTCACGATTTTCATCTCCGAGCTGGACGAGGATGCCGGCTACTGATACAGCTGATGCTGATACGTAGAGAATGTAGTCGTGATTATAATCAGGTGCACTAATTAAAGGTGCATTTGAAAGCACTGCTTTAAGATCATCAAATGATTGTTGGGCATAGCCATCCCAGTGAAAAGGGATGTCGTGACGTAGTAAGCGGAGGAAACTGTGCGCGTATGTCGTAATCGGGAACAAAGCATCTAAGAAAGTTAGCTTTTCCCTGTAGACTCTGAAGTTATTGTAAATTCCGGGGAGGTGGAATTTTGGTGATAGCTTGGACTTTGAGGGGGTCCACGGTAATACCTCTTTGGGAAACAATAAAACCAAGGAGGCACCCGACGGTGACACAGAACACACACTTGAGAGGATTCAAGCGGATGTTGTACTGACGACACTGTTGAAAGATGATTCATAAATCATCGAGATGCTGGGTGCGTTTCTTGGATCGAGCTGTGAGGTCATCCAAGTAGGCGAGGATGATTTTAGTCAGATTGTGGAAGATGTATGTCATCGCCCGCTGGAAAGTTGTGTTGGCATTTTTTAAGCCGAAAGTCATGAAATGATATGCAAAGGTACCCCATGGGGTAGTGAATGCGGTTTTATATTGATCGGCTGGGTGGATTTGAATTTGGTTATAGCCAGAGAATCTGTCCATAAAGGAGAAAGCCTCGTGGTCGCCGCAGTCATCGATAATTTGATCGATGAAAGGAATTGGAAAGTTGTCTTTTGGATATGCATTATTGAGATTGCGAAAGTCTGTGCAAATGCAAATAGTGCCCTGTTTTTTGTCGACGGGTACAGGGTTGGAAACCCATGAGGTATAAGCGATGGGGTAAATAAACCCGACAGCGCGTAATTTGTCAATTTCAGCTTTGATTGCCGCGACTTTGGATGGGTGTAGTGGTCGTTGTTTCTGGTGAACTGGTGTGATGTCAGGCCAAGTATCGATGGGATGTTCGACAATAGAGGGATCGAGGCCAGGCATTTCCATGTATGACCAGGCGAAAATATCCCTATATTCCTGGAAGAGGGCTTTATATGCGGTGATTTCTTGAGGAGTGCAAGCAGCTCCAATGGTGATTTCTTCGACGATGCCATGTTAAATGGAAATGTCAATTTTGATGGTCGGGGAAATGTTTTCCATGTTGCCTTCCTCAAACGCATCAGGAGAAGTAATGGGATTATTGAAACAATCGATGGGCCCTGATGGGATAAAATCCTTGGTTTCGATTGTGTAAATGGGGTTTTGGTTAGGAGGCATGGGGGCTTCCAGTGGAGAGAAGAGTATGCAGTGATGTAGCGCATCCCAGGGAGAGTGTGGGTGGTTTAGCTCTTCGAGTATTTCCTCATCGTATTGGAAACGACGGGAATACAAGGGTTCGTGAGGAGTGATCTCGATGACAGTGTGGTTGCCCCCTTATGAAGAAGCAGGGAGAACAATGCTAGGAGATGGGGAGGGTTCATTCGACATAAACCATATATTGAAGTACTGAGGAGTACCCATGGTGGTCGAGTGGAGAGTGTCTGTAGGGGAGTGAGCAGGAGAGTTGGGGGGGTTGTGGGGTAAATCCTCAGGGATATTATCTAAGAACCATGGAGGCATTGGGAGTGCCTCGGGCTTGGGAGAAATGACACAAAGATCCTCCAGTGATGAGGTAATGTCAATTATCGCCTCTGCGGGTCGGTGAAGCAGGGTCAATTGATGTTGCCTATGTTCAAGGATCATAGGACACTGGTATGTAAAATGAGCTAATGAATTGCAGAGAGAGCAAGGGCGTCTCATATGTTCATTGACTGAAGTGGTGACATAACGAATGTCAGTGATGTTTGTTGAAGAGGACGTAGCAGGACTGGGATTGTTCTGGAAGTTCTGGCGTACGGCGGTTAATGTCTGCCGAAAGCGCGACAGTGCTGGGCAATGATGGGTATAATGGCCATACTATGAACATATAGCACAAGTGTATTTGGTCCTCAACCCTTTACTACTGGAAGGGTGGGTGGTCATGGTGGGACTAGCAGTAGTGGCGAGTGTTGTGGGAGTTTGATTGAGGGGGATCAAATTTCGTAATTCAGACAACGATGAACAATTGTTGGTTTGGTGGCCCTCTTTCTCACATAGTGCGCAAGGTGGTGGGATGCGTGGAGGAAGTGGAGTGGTGGGCTCTTTCTTATTTCTCCTGCCCCCAGCTATAGCAGGGAGGTTAGTGAGTGGGGGGGGGCAGTGGGGGTAAGGACGAGAATCGTCATGGGGATTCCTTCCTGTGGGGGAAGGGATGGTCGAGGGACCATCTTAGGTGGGTGAAAATACCACACTGGGATTGCTAACACCATATTAGGTAGTGTGAGTGTTGCGACTACCTGAAAATATTCTATACCTAGTGGAGGGTAAAAGAAGGGAATTTGAGTGAGGGGTTGGGGGACTATCTCCCAAACGGGACTATGCCCCTAAGGGGATGTGGATTCATGGACTATTGAGGTCGACGAGGGCGCAGGAGGTTCCGGTGGGAGTGGTTCTGCGACTGTGGGGACGTCAGGAATGACCGAAGCCTCCTGAGGAGGATGAGCATCCTCTGTGTGAGTTTCGTTAGATGAGATGACGCATACTTGATTTGTAGGATGAAGGAGTGGTGGTGATCCATTGTACGTCCCTAACAAGGATGGATCTTTAAAAATCCCAGGACCCATCTCAATGAGTGGATATGCATCTTGATTTGTGTGGATGAGGGGAATAATGTTATCGAGGTTGGCAGATGGGTTAGGCTCATAATGTGAGACTTGGTCGATGGTCACGATCTTCCCATTGTGGGGGAACATCATTGTCCGAAAGACGGAAGATTCCACTGCCTTCATAGCATACATGTAGCTACGACCGAACAAAATATTATAATCGAGTGGGGCATCGATAACTTCGATGTCGATGAGAATAGTCTTGCCCCTGAGTTCGACAGGGATATTTTGGAAGAGCCCTTCAGGAGAGTATGGTCGTCCGTCATAAGCTCATAATGTGATGGTAGATGGTATTAGTTCTGGGGAACCAAGTTTCTGCCATACTGTTTTGGACATGATGCACGTAGATGCACCTTCATCAATGATACACCGATGAACTGTGATGTTTCGGATTTTCACTGGTATTTGAAAAGAAATCAAGGCGGGAAGACGAGGTTCTCCACTATCAAGATCAAAGGTTATGAGTTGGGTATCTGCAGGGTCAACTGCCCCCAAGGCGGAAAGTAGTGATTTCCGCTGAGTAGGACAAGTCTGGAAGACTTCCAAGACTGACATGGCAGTTGGGGATTGCGCTAAGTCATCTACCAAACTATAGTTATGAGCTACCCTAGCCTGTGGGTTGTGGACATTCCGACGCAATGGGATGCGAGGGATGCGAAGTGGTGGTTCGGTAGAAGGGCGAGGGATCACCAACGGGGGTCCTGTTGGTGTAGGGTTTGTCTCTAGAGTGATGGGAGGAGACTCAGTGGGTGCATGATACCGATGATTGCGCATTTGCAGAAGGATTTCTTCCTCATTGGTGAGGAGAATTGTACACTCTGTTGGATTGTTGGGGTTGAGGTATTGTCCTCCTTGAGGTGGGGGATGTTGTGTGTCATGTTGGGTGTTTATCACACCTTGATGTGGAATAGGATTTTGTAGCACGACAGGAGGGGGTTGTTGCACGTATTGTTATTGTGCCTGTTGAGGGGCAGGTTGTGCAGGAGAATGGGGACGACTACCAGAGTCTTTTAACCATTTGAAATCAGTGATCTGGGGGCAATGGTGAGTGTAATGACTGAACTCACCACAAAGGGCACAAGGGAAGGTGGTTTTAACATTATTTCTCCCTTGGCATTTGTTATTATTGCCCCATTTGGGGTTTTGGTTCCCTTGGTTCTGGTTACCTCCAGTGGGTTGGTGTTGTGGGGGTTGATTCCTGCCTTGACCTGGGTTGTTGTTATTCCTGTTCCGTCCTTTCTTCTTGGCATTGTTTGATGGATGAGTTGGGTTGGCTGTATTCAACTGTTCAAAACTTTGGTATTGTTGAGCAGCATAAGGTTGAACAAAATTTACCCCTGCATGAGGATGTGGGGGAGCAATGGGTAGTGGAGGACTAGGAAATGGGAAGTATGGATTTTGTGGTGGTACCGATCCATAAGGTACATAGGAAGGTGTAGTGATTTCACTAGTACTATAAGCTGATGTTGAGGGAGTACCATTGTTTTTGGGAATAGGTGGATGTATGGGAGGTGTCGGTGGTGGTCCACTAATGGGTGGAGGTATAGTAACAGGGTATGGTTGTTGATAAGGGGGTGGGGGGTAATAAGAAGTTCCCCCATATGCCGGCGGGTATTGAGGTGTTCCATACATCGGTGGTGGTTGGGGTTGTGGACCATGGTGTGTGGTGGCACCTATTAGTCCGTCCGTTGAGTGAGACATCCCAGGTTTGTCTTGGCCAAATGGCACAGGTTTTGGAAGATCAGGAAGTACCGTGTATAAGTATCCTAATTTTGCTTAGATGAGGTCATACTGTTGGGATTTGCTGATGGCTTCCTCTTCTGATTGAGGGAAGGTGGAAGCTACATCTTTTCCAAGGAGATAGACAAGTGATCTAAGAAACCAGTCAAGACACTGTTGCTTGGTGGTTTCTGCTTTACACAAACTACGTCGCCTACGCCACTCGTGAATGTGGTCAGCGATGTGTGTGGCTGAGGTTTGTTTGAAGTTAGATAGTAGTTCTAGACCATTGTCATGGCGGATGGGTAATTGGAAGAAAGTCAAGAATGCTTTGGCCAATGACTCAAAGGTCACGTGGGACTTTGATGGTGGGCTGGTCAAAGACCTAATAATGCCCTAAATGGCCTCTTTTCACACTACAAAGCAGTTACACAATAACCCAATGCAATGCTATAAAAATCCATGAATGCACCTCATTTTCTCAAGGAATTCAAAGTAATGTTATGCTGCCTATATTGTTTTAAGAACTCCCTCCTTGACAAGAACACATTGGCACCATTTCATTGAGCAATCCATCTCACCATTGAGTGGATTTGCAAAGAGTTCTTTCACCACCATTTTCGTTTTCTTTGTTGTAAGAAGAGCTACTAGTGAGAGTCCTTTCTTCCTCCAAGGGAAGGCTCTTGGACCCTCACTAGTAGCTCTTCTTACAACAAAGAAAACGAAAATGGTGGCGAAAGAACTCTTTGCAAATCCACTCAATGGTGAGATGGATTTCTCAATGAAATGGTGCCAATGTGTTCTTGTCAAGGAGGGAGTCCTTAAAACAATATAGGCAGCATAACATTACTTTGAATTCATTGAGAAAATGAGGTGCATTCATGGATTTTTATAGCATTGCATTGGGTTATTGTGTAACTGCTTTGTAGTGTGAAAAGAGGCCATTTAGGGCATTATTAGGTCTTTAAACAACCCACCATTCGGATCCAGCCCGGATTTGGAGGTCAAATCGGCTTGGGAGCTGAACCATAAGTGGTTGGGAGGCCGACCACATTCATAAATGTTCCGTTTAGTGGTTGCATGGATTTTTGCACTAACAACCACACATCATGCGCATATGCGTTCTTTCTACGTTCCTGTTCCGCACATGTGCGCGCGCGCCCAATGTCTGCAAAGCGCTCTTCAATTTTTCACTACTTTGTATAGTTTTTTCCCTTTTTTGAATGCCGTGAGATTAATTCAGGGCCATGAATGACTTCATTATTTTTGACGATGCTGAGTTCTTGTAACCATGTGTGGACGAAATTTCAGTGATAACACACCGCTTTTGGTAAAACATCCTTAAATTCCGACAAAATTTGATATTGATCTATAGAGGGCCCTTTCCCTTCATTGATTTCTTCCACTACATATAATCGACAACCTTGCCTCATGCAACGTTTAAACTTCATTGTTGAGATAAATCATAGAGACACCTTCCTTTGTATACCATGGATATCTATTGGTCATCCTTCATCATCAACACAAATCACCCTCTTCATGAAACAATCTACCATAGCTCGATGGGATTCTAACCAGTCTATCCCAATGATTAGGTAATACGTCCCTAGAGTAGTGACATACACCTTCAACCTAGTAGTACACACTCCTAGATATTTTAGACAATTATCAACGCTAGGTCCTACCACTTTTTTTTTTCCCGAAGCCATCTCGATGTGTTTAAAGTCATCATACTTGTAGGTTGTCAACCCATCCTTTTCTAATGCACAAGGTGAAATGAATCTATCTGTAGCACCATAATCAAATAAAATTTTAACATTGACATGATTTAGAGTACTTGACGACTCCACCACCATGGATTGATGTTATTCCTGGTGATTATTGACAACTGCATAAATCTGGTGGCTACTACTCACTCTTCCCATAGGGGCCTTTCCTTCTCTATGAAAAAATCCTGATTGTGACTGTGGAAAGTCACGCTGGTATTGAGGTCCTCCACACCCCCAACAAGTAACATGGGGTGGAACTTGTACAATGCCCCGTGAAGGCCTTTGAAATGAGTTCCTTCCCCTGGAACCCTTGCTCCTATTAGTTTCTCCTCGAGAAGTTCATAGACCTGCTTGCATCGTGGGTGGTGAGTGGTATATTGTACTTGTTTCCATTGAAATACCTGTCGCAATTGTTCAAGGTGTGGATCTATTCCCATAAGGAGGTGGCCTAGATATTCCTCACCAAGAGAAGGTCTTAGGGGCCTTCCCCACAAATCCAGGTTGTTGTTGATTGGTTGATCTCATTCCTCCATTTAAACTCATATGTCGTTTTGCGTAATGAGCACTTTCAACTGCTTCAGCAACTGACGACGGTTTCCACATTTGTACCATGGCCCTTATCTTAGGGTTTAACCCGTACACAAAATGTTTATATTCTTTTCGTTGATTAGTATCCATGTATGATACGTACTTTACTAACTCCATGAACCTGATTTCATACTCTTCCACGGTTTTGTTTCCCTGAATCAGAGAATGGAATGCTCCTACCTATTGTTCCTCATAATAATCTGAAAAATAATTTCTTTGAAACCTTTCCCAAAAATTTCCCAAGAGATGATGTTTGGAGTAAGGTGCAACTGCCTCTCTAGATTACCCCACCAGCTTAAGGCACTTTCCCTCAACTAAAATATCATTATCTTCTCTTTTGACGTGGAAGCATAGTCTCTCAAGGAAAAACGTCTCATAGTTCCTTCCAACCATGCCTTAGCACATTCACTTTCACATCCCCTGGAAAACTATGGGAGTTTTATTTTCTTTACTTCTCTAGTGATGTCCCTTGGTGGAGGCCCTCCCTCTGAGTCCCCTGATGCTTCAGGGTTACCCACTCTAGACGGTGGGGGGTCCACTTCGACATTCGCTGAATGACATCCCTTTAATGTTTCATCAATATCCTCTAAGGAGTGCAATATGAGATCTAGCTCGGGTGATGGTGATGGCAGTACCGATATCGGGGGTCCTTGCAATGATGCCCCCC
>ML784489.1:357168-367765 GCA_009831015.1 Picea engelmannii
TGAATCAGTATCAAGTACAATTTAAAACCTTTTTCAACTTATACTTAAACAATTCAAATATATCCAATGAGAAATGAACAATAGTATAAGAGTTACACCAATACACCACAATACACCATGCACAATATATGAGAAATAATCAAAAGTTATTGTTCAAGGGAAGTAATGACTTCCAAAGGTAGCTACAGCTTCCAAATGTAGAGGGAGGGATAAACCTCCAAGAGGAAGACACAATCCTCCAATATCAAGAGAGAGTTGAACTCTCCATCCTTTCCCCTTCCTTCCACCCAAGAATATATGAGAGATAATAAAACTTTACATTAAATCATCACCATCAACCAATCATCACATAGAACCTGATAATGCTTCATAAGACTTCTTCAATTTATGCAATTATTCAATTCTTGGAGTAATCTGATCCCGTAGATAATATTACTCAATGTATTCTTTGAAACTCCTCCAATTTTCACTCCTTGAATCCTCCCCAAAAGGAGGTTATAGAAAGAATGGTAGACTTTATTCAATTCTGGTCTATTTAGGAGAGTGAACTTGCACAGAATGCCCTGTGCTCAATAATTAACATCCAATTCTGAAACTCACACACAAGAAACTATAGTCTGTACTCTTTGCAATGAAATTCGTCCCACTTAATTTAGATTCTTGATGAAGAAATTATGATTGTTTTACTCGGAACACATGTTTATTGACTAGCTTCAGGACTGGTCACAAACTCTATCTTCCATAGAGTGTATCTCCATAATTATAGTGAATCAAGAGCTAAAAGTTTTACCAGAGGTACCTTGATATGTCTTCTCAATACCATAGCGATTTCACCATCTGAATCGTTCTATAAAAAAATTTATAGAAAAAATGGTAAGATGACCTTAAAATAACATACCTTAGAACACATCACCAAAATACTTCATCCTCCCTTGAAATCTGGCCTTATTTTCTTCTTATTACCTCTGGAATTTGACTTGTATCAAATGAATGTATAATGATGTTTATTTGTACCATTTATGTCACTTCCTTTTAACATTAGAGCCGACTTGACACTTTCTTATTTTGTAATTCTTTTCTTTAATTATCTACAGGGCCTACATGTACTTCCTTCTTCAATTCACTTTGTCATCTTCAAAAATTAATTTCTCCTCAACCATGAGGATCCACGTGACATGCCGCATACCACCAGAAACAACATGATGTATACTATCCATCCATGGGTGTTGTATCTGCATGTGCATTTTCCTTCATGTCCAAATACCTTCATAAATCTTGCAGTCCAAAACCCATGACTAGGATTGACATCAATGACAACAACCAATCTTCCAACACTCCATCCCCTACCCTTATTGGCATCTATATTGATAATTTAGAAAAAAATTTGGAGGATACAGGTTGTGTTGAACTCACTCTCGCTAGTATAGTCATAATCCTCCTTATTTATGTTGATGGTATTGTTCTTATGGAGAAGAGTCCTTATGACCTAGGTAAACAACTGATAACCCTCAAGTACTTCTACTTTAGCATGGGCATGATTGTAAACACTAACAAAACAAAAGTTATGATAATTAAATCCAAAAGAATCCTTTACGATACTTTTTTTTATGACAACAATAGCTTGGAGGAAGTGCCTTCATACAAGTATCTTGGAATCGATATCCACCACAAACTCAATTGGAACTATAACATTGAAAAAGGGATAAATGGAGGGTGGAAAGCTTATTATGGTCTCAAAATCAATTGTAAATCAACAAAACTTTGGCTTTAGGATAAAAAAAAATCCTCTTTCACACTCTTGTCACTCTAGTTATCTTATATGGATGTGAAGTTTGGGGTTGCAGAATATCTAAAGAATCATGGAGAAAGATAGAACAGATCTAAAAGAATTTTATAACTTATAATCTCAAAATTAATGAAAATACACACTATCATATCCTCATCATAGAATCAATCCTTTCCCCCATTGAGAGCATTGTTATGATTAGATACCTAACATATAAGAACAAGATAAACAACATGGATGACAAGAATCTCCCAAAAATTTCTTCAAACTCTAGCCAAAACCACCAGCGACTCAAGTAGGGATGGCATAAAGATGCTATATCTTGGCTAAATCATTGGGGAATACAAGAGGAAGTCATCATGTAGAGTATCGATAATATTACAAACATTGTCACTTCTAAATTTAAGGAGTATATTTGGTGTGATAAAGAATTAGTGGATAAAAGGAAATTAATATACCACAAGGAGATGGTCAACCCTAATTTAGAAGATCAAAATCACCTCTTAGTTTTGAAAGTGAAAAGAAAAAAATCAACATTGTTAAAATAAGAACAAACTCTCACGAGCTACATAGTGAAATTGGGCATTGGACAACTCCCAAAACACCATAGGATGAGATAATCTATCACCTTTGTGACACTAAGTAACTAGAAGATGAAAAACACTTCCTCTTGCATTGCCTTGCCTATACCCATATTAGATCCCAATTTAAAAATATGTTTCACATTATCGACCTTCCTAATCTCCAAAGTCATCAAAACTATGGTGATCTTCGAATTCTTCTCTCAATGCATTTTTAGCATAGAAATACAATTTTAAAGAAATTGAGTAATATCTTACTTTCTTAAGGTCCGATAGACCAACTGGTCTTAGTGGACATTAATAATCATCATCATTAATAATCATTAATATATATGATGTTAAATAATTAATTATTTAACATTATACATCATAATTTTTTATTTTATTATTATTTTAATGAGTTATGTTACATGAAAATCTCTTCCATACTGAGATATAGAGCGTCTCTTGATGTATTTATTTAATTTCAATAAAGTTATACTACAAAAAACCTTTTTTAATTTGAAAGGATATAAAATTGTGCATGGATGATAGAAAATTTATGAAATGTTGATATTAGAGATGGACATCATAGTTTCTATATAAGACAACTGTTAATTGTAAAATTGTATATATTTTCATGTATATTATTATTTACATTATTAAATAGGGTTTTGCATATATATTTTGTAGATGATTTATTTATTTATATTTTATATATATTGTTTCATATATATGTTTTTTATTTCCTTCGATATTTAATATAATTTTTATATATATAATAATTAAAACTATATATATATATATATATATATATATATATATATATATATATATATATATAAATAATTAAAATTAAATATGAATTTAATTAATATTAGATTTTCATTATGAAGCTTTGTTGGTTGCAAAATGACACTCATAGTTAATAAGATATTTGGAACTTGAATGAGAAATAAGATCTTTGGAACTTGAATGAGAAATCCAAAGAGAAGAATGAATTCTGCAAAATGAAGCTCATAATCAATAAGATCTTTGAAACTTGAATGAGAAATAAGATCTTTGAAAGTTGAATGAGAAATCCAAACAGAAGAATGAAAAGTGAGAAAGGGGCTACTAGCCGTCTCCATTTTGTCCTTGTTAAGATGCACATTACCCACGCCAACATCCTCCTAAAAATCAAACTCCATCATGGGCATACGAGAAGATATAAGACACCATTGTATGCTTACTTTAGTGTGAATACAAAGTACATTACTCTTATGATTATCCCATGAGAAAAAATGTACCAAGGAAGATAAATAATGTGTAAGGAGAATTAATTGTGGATGATGTGGGACCTTAAATTTATGAATCTTATACAGGGAGATAATCAAGATACCATGATTAATGTCTAAGGTAAGTTTGATTCTCATCATGTAACTATTTTACTAGGTCTAAGGGTCACTTATTGATTTGTGACATCAATTATAGTAGTAAAGTGTGGTGTTAGACCAAACAATTAAATGTTTTGTGGTATTTTCATATCCCTTAGAAGATTAAGTTCGTTGTAAGGGAAGTGATTCTTAACTATGAGGTGAAATTAAGTAGAATCTCCACTAAAGATGTAAATATATGATATTTATAAGTATCCTAGTGTTTTTCCTTAGGTAACTCTAATTATCTTTCTGGAAATGAGAGGAGACTTTGGTAGTGTGTTGATTACAAGAAATTAAATAAAGATACTATCAAGGATATAGATATATTTTATTTGACTAGGATTAATTATTTGTATGATCAAAGGAGATAAGTTTCCAAAATGTTTTCTTTAAGATTGAATTAAGATATAGGTACTGCCATGTCTAGTGAGAAGAAAGATGACCTAGACATCTACAAGATTAATTTCAATATACAATATGGAGATTATGAGTTTATAGTCAAGCCAATTAGGTCAACCAATAAGCATGCTACTTTTATGTTTATTTTATGTTTTAGATGAATGACATATTCAAAAAGTATTTGGACAAGCTCATCCTTCTTGATCTACTTTAGATTAGAAAAAGAGAATGGAGAGCATGTGTTCCTTATATTACTAGTGCTAAGGGAACAAAAACTATATGCTAAGTTGAGCAAGTGAAAATACTACTATCAATGGTAGGTCTAATATTTGGAACACTTTATTTTTGAAAAAGTAATCATAGTGGATATTCAAAATGTTGACGCCATCATTGGGAAACTTACTCCAAAGAATGTTTCTAACATTATATCCTTCACGGGTCCTATCAGATATTATTAAAGATTTATCTAAGAATTATAAAGATCATGTATCTTATCAATTCCCTCCAAAGTAACAGAAATAAGTTTGAATTCATATCAAATGATATTGAAATATACCAACTTTTAAGTAACCTACTTACAATTCCACACACTCTAAATATTACTAACCTAGATGAACTCTTTGTTTTTTTCATGCATTAAAGGCATTGCAAGGGTTCTCATGTAGGGGAATCGTGTTATATGTTATGAGTCGAGGAAATCAAGACTCATGAGGTAAACTGCCCCACACATAAGTTGGAACCTATTAATGTTGTCCATGCTATGAATATGTGGAGACACTATATTATTGGATGAATATTTGAATTGAGCATTGGCTATGATAGTCACAAGTATTTATTTAGACAACCACGTATGAATGTAAGGAAAATAAGATAGACCAATAAATATGGTGAATGCAAATTTGAGGTTAAGTACATCAAAGAAAAGGAAAAAAAATGGTTCATACACTTAGTAAAAGGAGTGTTGTCATTTTATGTGTGCACTAAGTAATTGAATGAGCCCTCTTCAACTGGTTGTAAAACTAAGGTGGATGGAAAATAAACAAACAACCAACATAATCTATGATATTCTATCCCCAAGCAAGTATATTAACTAAACTAATAAAAATTCAATGATAGAAAGGTGAGGTAAACCTTGGATATCCCCTTGCAAAGTTGGTGACTTAAACTTTGAGTATAATGAGAAAGAACTAAGTGGAGTATCCGGCTCTCAATGGCCCTACAAGAAACACAAAAACCAAAGAATATATTATTTCCTATCAAATATTGGTGTCCCAAATTGTTAGTTCAAAAACCAAATGAAAATGCATTCATGTAAACAACGAGCTATTGGGGGAGGGGGAAAAAAAGAAGGTATGTGTATTCATCAATGGAAGAGTGGTATACATAACTGGAATTTCACCTTGTGTATTGAAGATGGCCTCCAATGATATCTCTTTGGGAGGTTATTGACTCTTCAAATGGGACTTATCTCTTAGATTTTATAATGATTTCAACAACCTTCCCCTTATGAAATGGTCATATGGAGGACAAAGTTGGGAATTACAACACTTATGAAGCTCAAAATAAGGATTGGAGAAAGTGAGCTTTGTTGAGTCCTTGATTTAACACTTTTTATCACTTTTTGCTATACCTTTTAACCTTCAAACCTTCACTATGAACCTCAATATTCTATCTTTTTTCTACAACATCATCATTATCTATAGGATATGTGTGTCACGAAGGGTTCCAAGGTATAATTGTCTAAATTTACATTTTTTTCACCTTTTTGGTATGCAATTGAAGTTTTAATTTCGTTTTGTTAATACATTGCTATAGTAAATAAAATCATGTAGCATAAATTAGATTGTGTAGCAGTCACAATTATTCAAATCCACTAGCATATTCAATGATCTAGATGGTTGCACAAGTCCATAGCGGAAAGGACCACTTGGAGGAGATTTTTTATCTTATGGAGATGGTCAAGTGTTCTTCAAAGCAATTCAAGAACAAATGATGCAGGAGCATCTCTCCATGTCAGCCAGCCAGCCAACCACACCAGTGAATTCAAATCGCATGATAAAAGAGAGGTGCAGTCCTCATTCATATTTGAAATTCAATGAAATTAAATGCCTAGGCTGGTGAGCCATAGAAGTCATGCCTTTGTGCAAGCATTAGATAAGATCGACTTTAAATGCTAGATCGACTGAGATCTAGATCCAGGGGCTGGACTAGACAACCATTGAATGTAATTTATTAGAGTAGGTGAACCTGGAGGGAAGAGATCGATGAGCCCCTCAGGTAAAAGAGATTTTCAGATCTCATTTTGAGAGGGAGTGTGTAGTAGAGTTGAGAAGAGCCAGAGAGAGCTCAGGAACACCATTGCAAATTCAGGCATTTGCCATTGTTAATATAACAGAGCATTTTTTCCTTCATTTCTGTATGTTATGTGAATGTCTGTGTGTGTTCCATGGTATGCTGTAGATGTATATTGCAGTGGTGAATTTGCAGGAGTGTGTTTGATTTCAGGGTTGAAAGTCTTTGAGGCTTCACACCAGGAGGGTGTGATAGAATGTTGCGGGTTCTGAGAGTCGTGCATAGAGGTTGCACTTATAAACTCTGTGGAGTCAGACAAAGGTGTGCTGAGGCACATGAACTGGAATCAACAACTCAGAGGAAGAAGACCTCAAGGTTGCTTAATACCTTGGAGGAAAGGCTGTGTAGGAGAACCACAGTTGCAGACAGAATTCTGTTGTGAATTATGTAGAGCTCTTCCAAGTGGGCATTGAGCATATGCACAAGGTGTGGTTGAAGGAACTTTGTTGTGAGTTCAGACAGAAGCTCTGAGGAGTTATGTGAAGCTCTATCAGGAGGGCATTGAGCCAGTGCAAGGAGTGCACAGAGGAAGGAACTCTGCTGAGAGTTTGAAGGAGGACCAGAATCACCGAGGATTCTGAGAGCTCTTCCAGGAGGGAATTGAGCAGGTGCAAAGGGTGGATAGAAGGAACATAACTGTTGAATGTTTTGTTGAGAAGATACTCCGCCAGGAGGGAATCGAGGAAGTGTGTAGATAGGCACAAGAAGAAGAGAACTCTTTTGAGTTCTGGAAGAGAGGAAGAATCCACTGAAGGATCTTCACTGGGTTACTGAACACCCTGAGAGAGACTCAGCAAGAGGTTGCTTGAGTAAACAGAGAGCCAGAAAGGTATTTTATTCTCTATCTGTAGGAGAAGGAAGAGGGACATAATCCCTCAAGGGGTCTGAGTGTTCGAAGAAGCTCAGGATAGATAGCACCAACGTGTGCATGAGGAAATTCTGCAAGGAGTGCAGAAGTCGAAGAATTCCTCCAAGGATTCGAAGACAGAATCCCAGGTGTGCCAGCGCTCTCATACATGAAGAGATCTCAGGAGGAGAAGCGAAAGTCGTCAGATTGGTGGAGAAGGAAGAGATATATATCGTTGAGGAATTTATGTCTAGGAGGAACTCAGGAGGAGCCTACAGAAGGAGGATACCAACAATCGTCGGATCTCATATAGAAATCCCGTCAGCCGTTGGATCGAGAGAAGGCGCATAGAGGTTAAGCCTCAGGAGGAGCACAGAGAAGGAGAATTGATCTGAGCCATCAGATCTGGAGTGGGTACCCAACAACCGTTATATTGGACAGGAGTTGCACGAGGCTTAGCAGTCGGGATATTAGCCATCGAGAAATCAGGATTCTCGAGGGAAAGAGAATCGATACACCATAAGTCTTGAAATCCTGAGAGTTAATATGGACCATCCATTTTGAGAAGGACGCGTGGCAGTAATTGAGCGCCACCGGGAAAATCTCAACAAGAGGGCTTCATCGGAGAATCGGGAATCGGAGTTTCACGAGTCTCGTGAACATTAGCGGTTGGAGTTGCGATATCATGAAACGCGATACTCCGACAGGAAAAGAATAGAGTGGGGCCACAGAGGAGTCGGCAAGGAGGACAGGTGGCATCCCATATCGGGCATCGAGATATCAGAGATCCTGGGAGAAAAGAGTTCGTGCACTTTGAAATCGTGAAACACGAAACCCCGATCAATGGGGAACAACTGTAAGCACATCAGGGATGAGGAAGGCGTCATAGTGGAAGCTAGTTGTCAGTGCAACAAAGAGTCAAGATTTGGAGAGTCGGGAATCCCGTAGGCATGTGAATTTGGACATCGAAAACCCTGAAACCCCGACGAGAGGTTTGACTAAGGTCACAGGGTAATGGTCACATGGACCAAGAGTTGAGCCAGGAGGGCTAGCTAAAATTATAGCGCGTCGTGAATCAAAGGATCGCGGATCCAAAGGGTAAGTGTATTTCGGCATAGCAAAGCCCAAAATCCCGATAGGAGCCTATGACAGTGGTCATATGAAGGTAGGTCATGTGGACCAGTAGCACAGCTAGAAGGGGCTGAGGATAAAGTGGCGCATCAGAAATTTGTTCCATTGGCGATCGGGGAATCGAGAGGACAATGACTCTCGACAGCGGGAAGCACGAAATCCTGAACCCCAAAATTTAACGTCGGGGAAATTGTTCACGGTGAGTGCAAAAGGTCATGAAGGGTGAAGAAGGACCTGTGGATCGGGTGTTTGGTAGGGATTCCACTCTGCAATCTAAGGAACTAATTCGGCTCGAATAAGGGGATTAGAATGATCCTGTGAGCAGGAGAGTGCGACAAGGTGGAGGTAGTGTGGTCACGATTTCTTACTGCGTCAACAAACAGGGAAAGCATCATAACGTGGTCAACTCTTAAAGTAAAAATTGGCACCAAACCCAAATATCTCGAGGAAAATCAGCAATAAATTAAATCGATATTGTATAAGGAATTTCATGCATTATGTCATGAAATTCCTAGCATCTAGAAGGCATATTTTGAGGGATGTGATCAAGGAAAATCCAATACTTTGTTTTCTGAGAATCCTCTGTTTTAATTTCTTATTGTAATTATTTGAAAATCTTTGTCACAAATGAATTCACATTTTTATTTGTAAATCAGTACAAAAACAATGGTTAGAAGAGACCAAGGGGATTGATATATATCTGACATATCTATTGAACAAGTGTTGTAACTATTGGATTCAAAGTTTAATACAAGTTGTTGTTTTTTCAATTTATGTGTTAATTTATTTTGTATTATGTTGATTCATCGTTAGTCTAGTAGTTTTTTTGTAGCATAGCCTAAGCCAAGAAGGACCTCCTATGAATTGGTATGCACTGCAACTAATTATATTAAATTTCATTTTATGCTCAGTCTTTAAATTCAATTTAATTTATTTTATGTTGTGTGATAGTCAAGTTTTATAAAATATTTTTAATGAATGCATTTTTTCAGAGCTGCAAGAATATCTATTTACAAGTTTCCATTGAATATCATACTCAATTAAGATTACAAGAACATTCTAAACTTTGATGAATGAAAGATTGTCATTAGCTACTAAAAACACTATGATTTTGTAGATGACAACTTTGAGTAATTAGAAATATTCCTATAGCATTTCATTTTTGTTTTGAGTTTTATTTTAGATATTCAAAGGTTGATAATTAAATGTACCAAAGTTTAAAACTGTTGGATCATGTTGTCATTGATGCTAATGGTTTGATTGATTGATGTCATTGATTGATGTCTAGTGATTGATTGATTGATGATTGATGTAATATAATATGTATTGTCCTTGATGAGAATGCATAGATGAAGATGGATCAATGAGTTGGCATTGATATAATGAAGATGGATCAATGAGTTGTCATTGATATGATGAAGATGGATCAATGAGTTGTCATTGATACATGATGAAGATGGATCGATGTGGTTTCATTGGTATATGATGCATTGTTGCAAAAATGTATAGATTACTCATTATTGTCTTATCATGATTGATAATTTGCACAAATGGATGAACTCCAAAGTGGTCCCCTTATGATGAAATCCCTCATGGGAAGATGCTTTGCAGATTGAGTTATCCTAGAAGAATGGTTGGAGGACCCATGCTTGTATGTGGAATAACAAGATGAAGATAAAGGAAATTGTTGGTGAAACTATCCTAGTTGTATAATTCTTTTTATGCCATTTCCATTGGTATGTATAGCGTCACATAACTCCTCATGGTTAGAGAGTTATGACCATGAGAAGTTGGAGAGCCCAGGTTTGGGTAATGGACCCAAGTTTGTTTGATGGGTAACGGTACGAGTTATGATAAATATTTAGACAATAATAATCTATATGAATAGTACATGTCATGCCATTTCTGGTGGTATGTCGAACGTCACATAACTCCTCACGGTTTGAGATTTATGGCCTTATGAAGTTGGAGGACCCTCACATGTCATCTAGAAGCCCCAAAAGGTCAAAGTAGTCAAAGTGGTTTATGGGATTTTAAAAGGTAAATAATAAAGTGAAGTGATGAGTGTACTATAATTCAAAGTGAATACAAAATAAATTATTTA
>ML784489.1:375059-391695 GCA_009831015.1 Picea engelmannii
CTCTAAATGTGGTAGGTGTGTCCAACAAAAACCATATAAATTGTCTCACATTTTTTTTTACTGTTTTTGGGGAAGTGCAAAAAGGAATTAGTTTTTTTCTTTGTAGTATCATTTTAGATTCATATAGGAATGAATGCAGGGGGAGAGAGACAATAAGATGTAAATATGAATTTACTATAACAATTTTATGGTATAGCAACCTGGTGCATTCACTATAAGTAGATCTGTAATGAGTCTCTCTTCTCCAATTTAAATCATGATAAGTAGAATGCATGAATAGATGTAGATTTACTAGAGGATTAGGTAGAACTACTCCAAACACTAGTTCACCCACCACTTTATCAACTTCAACACATGGTGTTGTAAGAGTCACTTCATCCACTAATCCATCTATAGTTAGAATTACATGAGGAGCACGACCAGGTAGGATTGTGACTTCACAAGTAAAAGGAAAATCAAAAGTAGGAGAAGGAATTTCCAAAGGAAGGGTTTCAGAAACATCACAAGAATATGTAATACTTTCATCTCATCCTAAAGAAGAAGAATCGATCAGTGGTCAAGAAAAAGTCTCACTTTCAGAAAATCTTATAGAAGAACCAAAATTTTATGTTTCGTTAGAAGAATCTAATACATTTCAGGAAAGATAATATGTTTGGAGTAGAAGGACTATTTGGAGATAGAGAGGAAGAAATGGAACCTAAAGGCAGAGAGGAAGAAATACAAGAAAGACAAGAAGGAACATGAACATAAAATGTCAAGGATGAGTTTGGGTTCCCTATTTTGGATCGAACGAAAATAGTTCGGATGAAGAATATACCACCATGAGCATTACCAAACTTTCATGATATGGTAACTAAGGACCCCTAAATTTTTCTTTTTGAATTTGATGTATTATGTTGCAGTTATGATTACTCTTCCGATGCTCATAAACTTAAGTTGTTTCCATACACTCTTAAAGATGCATCTTTGCGTTGGTTTATGGGTTTGGGAACTAGCACTAGCAAAAAATGGGATGAAATGCGAAAAACATTTCTTTCAAAGTATCATGACTATTGTACAAACCAAGGTTTGTGGGAGTAAATGTTTAAAATGACACAAAAAGAGGATGAAAGTCTTGAATATTATTTGTAAAGATTTCATTATACTATTAAAATGGCTAGGAAAAATTATTTAGATTTAGATACTCTTAAAGTCATTTTGCTTCATGGAATCTGAGATGAATGGAAAGATGTATTTAATATCATTGGTAAAGGAGATGTGTCTCACTTATATTATGAAGAAATATGTGATTTATTCATGCACATTTCTTGAGGAAAGTCTAAATATGGTAAGGGGCCTAGAGATACTATCTCTAGATTCAACAAATCAGCAAGTGATGGGGTAAGTAGAGCTGAAATTGCCAATTTATTAGAAAATTTTGAAACTAATATTCTTAGGACTCTTGGTTCTCAATTAGATACATTGAAAATTACGCAAAACAAAGAGGAAGAGAATGAAAATTTATCTATTTCCTGTCCAAAATGTACAAAAAGACCTCCTTTGAGAGAATTTCCTTTGGATAACATTGAACTTTGTTGAATATGTGAAAAAAATCATGCGTCAGGAAATTTACCATATCTCCTAGAACTTAAAGTTGTTTGTCAAGGAGAAAAAGAGGCTATAGAACAACTTTTTTTTGTTGCACCAAAATGACCTTGGTAGCCATGAACATTAGATATATCTCAAGACCCTACACAACAATTCAATCCTTATTATTCCAATAAAAAATACCCCCAACAAATTTGGACTCCTCCTATGCCTTGGCAAGCATGGCCACCATAGTAAGTCCAAAACCAAACTTGGAAACAAGGATGGCGAGGACCTAATTATGGAACCACACTTGCTTTCCTTATCCTATGTAGCAGTAATACACATAGTATCCTTAACAAACCCAATATCAACCACAAGTCCAACAATATTATCCTAATCAAACATAACAACCACAAATTTCACAACCTCAACAATTATAATTACCATCAAACCAACCTCCCCCAATATCTACTCAACTACCTGCACAACCTATTCCAAACCCCAAAAATAAAGTAGCTCAACCCGCTTACAATGTTGAGTTACAAAATTTCCTAACTTATATGATTACTCCTCTTGATTTAAATGGCATTCATGTTAGATCAAGAAAATTAATTCATCATGATTCCCCTATTATTATTGAAGAACCAATAAAGGATGAAACTAATTAAACTAAAAATAATAGTAGTTCTAATGCAATAAAAAAACCTTCTTTCTCTAAAATAGATCAACTAAAGCTATCTAAATCTCCTCATTCCCCAAAAAGGTTGACTTTAGATAAGAAAATCAAACAATCTGAATATGATTTATTAGATGAGCTAAAAAATGTTTGTATTAAAATTCATTTACTGCAAGAAATAAAACATATACCAATCTATGCTAAAATAGTTAGGGAGTTATGCTTAAAAAAACCAGGAACATGGATAATTTTAAGGATGGAAATTTATCTCAGAATGTAGAAACCTTGGAAAATATTACTAGTCCTTAATATACAAACTCTAAAATGTTTGGTGATATTTTTGTAAAAATGTTCAAATTTCTAAGGATTTTATGTAGTTTCTATAAAATTTTGGCTATTTTTAAGGTAAAATAATTTTATTATATAGAATTTGGGTGAATCACTTTTAGAAAACATGGATATTAGTGAATATGTTTTTTAGAAAAAACATAGAAAATGGTCCCATGAGTGAAACTTAGCCCCTAAAAGTTTACCTAGAAGAAAGAAAAAATATCCATAAACAATGCAAGTTATTGGTAAACTAGCAGATCTAATGTTGGGTAAACAATTTATGGCAAAATATGTTGATCACATTAGTCTTATTGTTCATATTTATATCAATAATGTTGCAATTGCCAACTTTAATAGATTTAGGAGTTGCAATAAATGTGAAGAAAAAAGGAACTATGGATGAATTACAATTGTCTATTTTTCGTCATACACCTACAATCTTGCAATTAGCAGATAGATCAACAATAAAAGTTGAAGGTGTTTTAGAAGATATTATAGTCTCTTTAGATTCTTGGGAATAACCTGTGGATTTCATGGTTTTACAACCTAAATACAACTTGGGTGGTCATCCATTAAACTTAGGGAGGCCATGGTTATCTACATCTAATGCCTTTATTAGTTGTGGATCTAGAGATATGACAATTATGGAGATTCAATTAATAAATTCACTTTATATCCACCTGCAAAATCTTTAACTGAATTAAAACACACACAATGCCTTCAAGATATAAATATTGATGAAGAAATAATACAACCCATCTTAACAAGTGTCCAAGATATGAATTTAAAAGAGGATATTGAAGAAAATTAAATCATTAATTTTATCAATAATTCTGATTTTATTCAATATCATGGGGGACGCATCATATATTGGATGGAAATTTTCAAGAAAATTGTACTATAGAAACTTTATCAACACTTTTTTATTCTATGTCTTTTGTTAATTCAATATCAAAGTCATCTAGCACTTCTGTTGAGATTCAACAACATAAAACCTTAAATAAAACTCTAAACTTGAAGAAACTAAGAAAGAGAAATTAATTCAAAAAATACAAAAACATTATGGTGAATTTGCATGGGAGTATGTTGTTGTGCATGGAATTCATCCTAATACATGTATTCATCACATTTATATTCAGGAAAAATCTAGGCCAATCAGACAACTACAAAGACGTATGAATCCAATTTCGAAGGAAATTGTAAAAGAAGAATTGCAAAGTTTACTAAATGTGAATTTCATATATCCTATTTATAACATTCAATGGGTTTCACCTTTCGTAATTGTTTTTAAAAATAATAGTAAATGGCGGGTTTGCATAGATTATATAGAATTAAGTAAATCTACCTTAAAAGACCATTTTCCTCTTCCATTTATAGATCAAGTTGTAGATACCTTAGTAGGAAAAAAATATTTTTCTTTTCTTGATGGGTTTAGCGGTTATAATCAAATTCAAATCACTTTGAAAGATCAGGATAAACCCAATTTTCATTCCCATGGGGGAAATATGCTTACAGAGTACTACCTTTTGGGTAATACAATGCTTCTACTACTTTTCAACATGTTGTTTTAGGTATATTTTCTCACTTAATCCATTATTATGTAGAAGTATATTTGGATGATTTTACTGTTTATGGAAATACTTTTGAGGAAGCATTAGAAAATATAAAAAAAAAAAATTATCGGATGTCAAGAAACTAATATTTCATTAAGTAATGAAAATTTCCATATGTTTCTTACTTAAGGAATTGTTTTGGGTCATTGTATATTGTCTGCAGGAATCAAGTTTGATCTGGCAAAGGTAGAAGTCATTTCTAAACTTCTAGTACCAAAGACCCAAAAAGATGTAAGGAGTTTATTAGGACATGCGGTCTATTACACGTGATTTATAGAAAATTTCATAAGAATAACATCACCATTGTTCAAATTTCTCACCAAAGATAGTGAATTTTTTTGTAATATTTCTTGTAAACTGCTTTTGAAACATTGAAGGAAAAGTTTTTTGTAGCACCATTTTTAAGGAAAAATTGGTCTCTCGCTTTTCACGTATCCATAGATGCTTCATATATAACTTTGGGAGCAATGTTAGGACAAAAATAAGATCAGATTTCTTATGCCATTTATTTTGCTAGTAAAATCATGACACCTCCTGAATTGAACTACACAGTCACGCAAAAAGAATTTCTTACAGTAATGCATGCCAACAATTAATTTAGATGTTGCATCACTAGCTATGAGGTATTTATTCACACTTAACATTTGTATTATTAGATATGCCATGAACAAACCAATTTCTAATGGTAGAATTACTATGTGGTTTCTATTGCTACAGGAATTTAATATCGATATATTAGATAAACCTAGAAGAGAAAATGAAGTTGTAGATTTCCTTTCCAGAAATCATAATGAAGGTGAATTAGTTCCTGCAAATGACAATTTTCTTGATGAACATCTATTTGCAATATCTATTAAATCTCCTTGGTTTTCACATATAACTAACTATTTGGCTACATGAAAGTTACCACAAAAACTTTTGCCTAAGGAGAAGCAAATAATTGTCAGACTAATTGCCACATATTCATGGATTAGCAGAGAGATTTTTTTTACTAGACCAGATCTAATTATCCGATGGTGTGTGCAAGAAGATGAAGTGTTTGACATATTAAATGCATTTCAAAATGAGCCATGTGAAGGGAACTTTGTTGATAGGAGAACTGCTTACAAAGTCCTTCATCTGGGGTATCATTGGATTACTCTTTTTAGATATGTCAAGAAGTATGTTAGAAGTTGTGACAGTTTTCATCGGATGGGCCAACCAGTGGAAGAGGATTAAATGCCTCTACAACCTCAAATAGTCATAGAGTATTTTGAAAAATGGGCTCTAGATTTCATGGGACCCATCGCTCCAATGTCAAGGAAAAAGAGGCATGTTCTGGTATGTACATATTCTATTACTAAATTGGTAGAATATAAACCTCTCCTCCATGCTACTGAGTAAGGTATTGTAGAATTTTTATTTGAATATATATATTCACTCGTTTTGGTGTTCCTAGGGTAAGTTTAAAAAATCAAGGTGTGCAATTTACATGGAAGCTTGTCCAAACCATCATACAACAATACAATATTATACACCAAAAGTATTATCCATATCATCCACAAGCCAATGGGAAAGTGGAATCCGCCAATAAAGTTCTAGAAGAAATCCTAATGAATATAGTTCAACTTCATCATCAATATTGAGAAAAATAGCTTCGAGAGGTGCTTTGGGCTTATAGGACAACATGGATAAACACAATCGGTCACACACCATATGAGTTGGTATATCGTAAACAAGTCCTTCTCCCTATTGAATTCTAATTGAATACTTTCAGTATTGTATCCAATCTAGGGTTGTATCTTTCAGATGCTCAACAATAAAGGATAACACAACTTAATGAGTTGGATGAGATGCAGCAGGATGATATTCAACACACCACCATCATCCAACAACAAAGAATGAAATGATAGGATAAGTTCATAAGAAAGAAGAAATTCAATCTAGGTGACTGGGCTCTTCTCTTTGATTCCATTTTTTAAATTTTTAAATGAAATCTTAATACTCATTGGTTAGGGCCTTATGAGATAGAGACAATATTTTATAATGGTTCAATCAGTATCAAGACTATTGATGAAGAGGAAATTTTGTTCCTGGTAAATGGACATAGGTTGAGATTATTTAAAAAACCTTTAACCACAAAATAATTTGTCCACAATCTACTACAACAATCATAAATGGATATTTTTAGCAAGGAGAATCATCCTTCTACTTCCATCTCAAACTGATCTTTCTTTTCTCATGTGTGTGTGTAAATAGTAAAGACAAAAGTAAGAGTTCAACTGTGAAAACCAGTTACTAGTGTAGTTGTATATGAATTCTTCTTGAAAATGAATGATCTAGCGAGAAGAATTCAAATCCTTTCAGTCTTTCCAAAATAACTACAAGATTTTTCAAAACTCCTATACTATTTTTCAACATTTCAGTATTCCATAATTTGATTTTTACTTCAACAATCAGAGTTTCTTTTCAAATTAAGTTGCATAAATATGTTTGCAGATCGGTTCTTGTAACATCCGACAACTATATTTTTCTTTTCTTTGTTCCAGATTCAAATTTAAAAGGTTTTTAAAAGGTTTCAAGTTTTCAAGATTGTAGTATAGTGTTTACAGAGAAAAAAATTTCATACTATATTAGCAGTATTCATAATCGTATATTTTTCAGTGTAATACCCTGGTTTTGAGTCCCCATATTAACAATGTGTTTTGTTTATTTGATGAAACGCCAGAGTGTCTAAACAATTAAAAGATGTCATATTTCCTAGGAAATGTAATACTTTGATCATTGCAAATAATAAAATACATTGTTGGTTTCAAGACGGGCAAGTACAAGAGTTATAGGGGGCTATGATTCCAAGAGAGGGGGATAAAGGGGATAAGTCTTTATTTTATATTTACCCATATTGGTTTTAATTGAGAAAAGTGGTTACAAGAGCTTCTTGGGGGGGAGGCCATGTGGTTCTTGATTTCATGTAATTATATAAACACCTCTTGTGGGTTGTTTGGGGGTTCACTCTTCATTTGGTTCTTCATTCATTTCTTCTCATTCATTATTCCTCATACATTATTGTTCTTGGTTGGGACACGGGGACAGATTGATGAGGAAAGAAGTCATTGTTTGTTGGTTGTAGTAATTACTAGTGTATTCCAGCCATGAATTGGTGCTTGCATACCTGAGATGCATTGGAATGTACTAACTTTGTTCACAACTATGAATCCTCAGAGTCCCAGCATGGAGATTATTGACTGGATTCACTAGAGCCCTGGAAAGAGGTGGACAACCTAAGGGACTACGTGGTAGTGAAGGAGTTTCATTGTATTTGGGTGATGTAGGCTGGAGAGAAGAGAGATGGTGTACTTTGGATTGGTGTGTGTTGAGAAACATATGAGAGCTTGAAGTGTTGACTAGTTTGGGAAGCCGAGTATCACTCTGGAACCCATCTTTGTGGATACATAGCCCTGGCTCAAGGGTGACCTGTTATTGAGACCTAGAACAAAAACGTATAAGTTTGGGTGGAATGTTCTGCAATATACCAAATGAACAATAATATGCAGAAGATAAATATTTAGCAAGCAGTAATGGAACAACAAGATTATAGCTAGAAGAATACCAAAATAACACCAGAAAGACCACCTTTATTAAAGATAGCAATGTTCACTTGCCTCTTTGAGGGGGAAACCTCTAGTAGAGCATAGCTCTATTAAAATAATATCCAATACAAAACTTCTCATCCCCTCGACTCCTATTTATACTAAATCTATCTACCAAAAGAACAATCTAGAGGAAGATCTTCTAGAAGCAAAAGCTTCTATTAGGTATTCTTACATTTGACTTATTCTTCCTTATTACTAGGCCTTATTAACATTGGCCTTTATTACATGGAAAATATATTATTCTTCCTACGTGAGGGGTTTGGGAGGTTAGGCCCCTAACATGCCCTCCCCCTTAAAAAACAACCTTGTCCTCAAGGCTTGAGATGAGGAAGTTGTTGCAGAATGGTAGTTGGATCCCAGGTGGCATATTCTAGAGTTGTATCTTTCCACCATACTAACACTTCATTGATGGTGCACTGATGGAGGCGACGCTCAAGTTGGTCCAAGACTACTTGTGGCTGCAACCAAATGGATCCTTCTTCATCCAACTTGGGGAGGTTGGTTTGAGTTTGGCACTTGGTTCCAATCACCTTCTTTAAGCAGGAGACATGAAAAACATAATGGATCTTAGAATGATTGGGATAAGTTAATTGATAAGCCACCTATCCCATGTGCTTGAGAACTATATAAGGACCATAAAATTTGGGCGCCAATTTCTGAAGTCTGAGAACTGTATAAGGACCTTGAGTGAAGTCTTCTTATAAGGTTGCAGTTGAAGAAACACCTGGTCTTTTTTAGCAAATTGATGTTCGGAGTGACCTTGATTTTCTTGTTGCTTCATGTGATTTTGATCCATGAACGAATTCTCTTTGAGGGTACATAGAATAGCCTCATGAACTATAAGAGTCTAGTCAATTTCCCAGACCTTCGAGACATCAGGCATGTATGATAGAACTGAAGGTGGATTTTTTCCATATACTGCTTCAAAAGGAGTCATGCAAGTAGTTGTATGGTAAGAAGTGTTGTACCACCATTCATCTAGTGGTAACAATTGAGCCCATCGATTTTTTTCTTTCAGAAACAATAGAATGAGGCATGCCATGAATCTTGAAGACATGATCCATGAAACATTGATCCACAATGGAGGTGATAAATGAGTTTCGAAGAGAAAAAAAATGAGCATACTTGGAAAGACGTTCAACTAACACCATGATGACTGAATTATTTCCCTATTGAGTTAATCCAAAAATGAAATCCATAGAGATATCCCTTCAAATAGCGGGTGGAATCAGAATAAGTTGTAGTGTGCTAAGAGATTTGATTGTTTCTATCTTTTTGTGTTGATAAACATCACATTCTGCCAAAAAAGTGTGAACATCATGTTTCATACCATCCCAGGAAAAAAGAACGTTTGACCCGGTCATAGGTTTTGGTAAAGCCTAAGTGGCCAGTTGTGGGTGCATCATGAAGCTCAAAAAGCACCATGGATTCAAGTTGTGACTGTTTACTTAAATATAGATGGCCTTTGTAGCAAAGCTCATTATTGTGCCAAGAGTACCCTAGGGAAACTAGAGAATGGGCTTGCAATTGTTGTATCAAACGTGAAATTTTGGGATCTTGTAACCATCCTTGGCGAACAGCTTGGAGCCAATATGGTACAATGAAAGAGAGGGAAAAAAGGGACCCTTCATCTTCATATTTTATTGAAAGAGCATCAGCAACCACATTGTCTTTTATTTCTTGTAAATGATCTCATAATCATATCCAAATATCTTAGTCACCCATTTTTGTTTCTCCGGGGATGAAGGAAGTTGCTCCATAAAATAATTGAGGATCTGATGATTTGTCTTAATTTGGAAGTGTTTCCATAATAGATAAGGGCGTCATAAATCCATTGCGTGTAAAATATCCAACATTTCCTTTTCATAGATTGACTGGCCCAAATGTTGCTCTGACAGTTTTTTGATGGTAAAGGCCAAAGGCCGGCCATCTTGCATAAGAACTGCTCCAATTCCTCTTCCAGAAGCATCACATTCCAGGACAAAGTTCTTTGTGAATTCAGGAAGGGCCAGGGTAGGAGTGGTGCACATAGTCACTTTCAAGGCTTGAAAGGCCTGATCAACTACAGGATTCCAAGTGAAAGAATTATTTTTAAGGAGAGCAGTGAGAGGCACCGCAATCTTTCCATAATTCTTAATAAACTTGCGATAATAACCTATTAATCCTCTAAAACCATGAAATCTTTTGAGAGTCTTGGGGCGAGGCCAATCCTGCATAGCTTCAATCTTCTTAGGATCCACCCTGACACTTGCCTTGCCAACAATATGACCCAAGTACTTGACTTCCAAGGCTCTAAACGAACATTTAGAATATTTTAGGAAAGGTTGGTGTTGAGAGAGTAGATGAAGAACTTGATCCACATGAGCAATATGGGTTGTCCCGGTTTTAATATAGATGATAATATCATCGAAGAAAACTAAGACAAAATGATGAAGAAAAGGATGGAAGACATGATGCATGAGGCTTTGGAAAGTGGAGGGAGCATTACACAAGCCAAAGGGGATGACCAAGAACTCATAACGGCCCTCATGATTTTGAAATTTAGTCTTAGGGATGTCATCCTCTTTCATATGTATCTAGAGGTAGCCATAATGAAGATCAAGTTTAGTAAAGAACTAGGCACCACTTAATTCATCCAAGAGATCATCAATGACAGGAATGGGAAATTTTTCTTTGATGGTGAGTTTGTTGAGGGCATGAAAGTTAGGACACGTGCAGAAAGAGCCTTATTTATTAAGTACCATGACCACAAAACAAGAATAGGTGATAGTTCTAGGATGGATAACGCCCGTGACAAGCAATTCTTGAACAATTTTCTCAATTTCATTTTTCTGGACAAAGGGATGATGATAGGGACAAACATTGGGAGGAAGGTTGTTAGGCAAGGGGAATGGAATGATCATGAACACCACAGGAAAGAGGAAGTCCCTGGGGAGTGGAAAAATAACTTGATGTTTGTAGAGGATGGATTGGAGCCCAAGAGGAACAAAGGGTGTCTCAGTGGCGTGAATGGAATGGAGTTGTGCAATAATTTCAGAATGACATTTTTTAGGAGCTTTTTCATGCGATGGGAACTAATGATCTCAGGGGAACATCCTATGATTCCTTGGAACTTATATTGTTGGCCCTCGTAGTTGAATTGCATGCTTAATTCCTTAAAATCCATGAGAATGGAGCCCAGAGTCCTTATCCACTTGGCACCAAATACAATATCACAACTAGCCATGTCAATAGAAAACATATGAGATTTCATGTGGTACTGACCAATATGGCAGTCTGGGCTGGGAAGTATGATATTTCATGAGATTTTATGGTGCCCAACCCAAATCTCTAGATCAACAACCCAGATTCCTCCTTGAAAATATAAAAAGTTCTATTGTTTTCAAAGTTTAGAAAAGTTACTAGATCAAAGACCGAGATTCATTTTGGTGGTTGGGAAAAATGAGGAATATCGACTGTCCATATATGTTTTTGTCCATTTGATAATTTAGAGGAAATCAATGGTCAAGATCATCTTAGTTGGGAGATCATTGTCCTAGATTCACCTGGGATTTTTTCGCAATTTATAAGTGTTGAAGTTTACCAACATAGATCGTTGATGGTCGATGGTCGAGGATCAGTGAGTTTGAGGAAGTGTTGAATTTTTCCAACAGAGATCGTTGATGGCCAATGTTTGGAGATCGATGAGTTTGGAAAAGTATTGAAGTTCGTCAACAGAGATCGACAATAGTTGATGGTTGGGGATTGACGAGTTTGGAAAAGTGTTGAAGTTCAGTCAAAATAAATATTCGATCGTTGATGGTCGATCATCGGGGATCAAAGAGTTTGGAAAAGTGTTGAATTTTGGCCAAAGAAAATCTTTGATCATCGATGGTCGATGATCAGGCATCGACAAATATAGTGCGAAGTTCAGATTCTTCCACGAGAAACTATTGATGGCCGATGGGGAAAAGAGGGTGATGATGTGTCATGCCACATCAGAATCCATGTGTCATTCCATGTTAACATCCATGTCTCATGCCATTTTATCCTAGTTTATTCCTCAAGATGATCGATCATGCCATGTCAGCATCCATGTGTCATGCCACGTCAGCATAATTGCCACATCAGCAAAGAGATGGTCGATCGTTGATGGTTTGGGTTCGATGATATGTGTGAAAAATATTGGTTTTATAAAGGAAACAATCGATGGTCAATGACCAAATATTAGGTGTCAGGAAGATCGGTGGGAAATTTGGTTGATCGTTGATCGTTGATAAAGAGTGAATCAACGGTCCAGATCTCTTATGATTTGATATCGATGGTGCATATTTACACATAGGCCATAACTAGATCAGATTAATTCATATTGAAATTAAACTTATTTGTTTTGTTCACAGGGAAGATATATACAAAAGTGTCAGAGAGGGCCCTTGTCCAATTCTGCTTGGATTTGTCAGAAATTGCACAATAGTGGTTTTTAAAGATCTGGGTCCAAATCATTGTTAGAGATCCAAATGAAGTTGAAACTCTTGGAGAGAGTCTAGAAAGAAGACATGGGAATAAAATGTGAATGATCTAAATAAATTCTAAGTGGATTGGAATGGGGATGTCAAAATAGGCAAAAATCCACAATTCCGGACCACTTTTGGGGGATTTTGGAGATTTTCATAAGAGGAAAAGTGACACTAGAAGAAAAAAATGAAAATTTTAATTACTTGAAATTTTATATACTCGTTAATAAAAACAAATTTTGTTTCTTGAAATTTTTCTAGAAGTGCACAAATTGAGAGATAACCAGTTTTGCTAAAAATTCCAAGTTTGGAAAAAGGGATGAAAAGGGACAAAGTTGCAGATTCCATATTGTTGCAGTTTTTATTGGAGAATAATATTGAAAATATGAGAGTTGTTATGAATTACTTGTTAATATCATTATCTATGTATCATAAAAAAAAAATTCTAGTTCCTGACATATTTTCTTCTGCAGTTGACAAAAGTTGCCCTTTCAATAAAATTACACCAGTGGTGAAAATGCACAAATGGGGTGAAAGTGGATTTTTCAAAAATCCATGACTTTCATCTCATAGATTGGATTGGTGCATGAGTACAATCATTGGAAATTTGATTCGGAGGAGAATAACCTGGAATTATTAGAATTTGTAGAATTATGATATAATTCTTCATGATTTGAGTAGAAAAGGACCTGTAGCATTAATTAACAAATTTTTTATGACATGCATAATTCTAACAAAAATGGTTGCTTGTACATTTTGCATAATTAATGGGGATATAAACATATTAGTTCAAGATAAGAATACATATTTGGGACATGGAGGAAGGAGAGGGAGCCTTCAGTCATGATCAAGAATCCAAAGGTCAAAATATCAGTGTTGGTAATGAAGAGACAAAATCAAATTGGTACAGGGGTAGAGGGGAACAAGAAACCTTAATAGAGACTGTGAGAAGCTTGAGAATAGAAGTGCAAAGTTACAAAAAATATAATGAGAATATGATGAGAGAAAAAAATCAAATAAATTCTTAAATGATGCAAATCTTAAATCAATTGCATAGGCAAGAAAATAATGGATCAAACTCAAGACATGAGGAAGAAGGAAGAATATCATGAAAGAAGAGATAAATATAGAAGATATGGTCATTCAATAAGTGCTAGTAGAACTCATACACATCACTCACCTCCTTACTCAACAAGGATATGTTATGCATATGAAGACTCCATAATTGGTCCAGAGGTATCTCCTGTCAGGCACCAAAGAAGAAGACATGAATTGGATAGTTTTCAAGGATATTTGAGGAAGCTTAAGCAACCATCCTTTGATGGTGAATGAGAAAGGGAAGAGGATATTGAAGCATGGTTGCTTGGAATCAAGAATTATTTTTAGTTTCACAACTACTCATCTAACCTACAAGCCAGAATTTCCACATACCATTTGCATGGAAAAGATGTTATTTGGTGGGATCAGCTTAAGAAAGTTGAGCACATTAATGAGAGTAGGATCACTTAGAAGAAGTTAAAAATATATTTTCAGAAGAAGTACCTTTCAGAGAACTTCTATGACAAGAATATGCAAGAGTTCTTTGAACTCATGTTGGGAAGCATGACCATGGTAGAATATGAAAATAAGTTCTTGGGATTGTTGAAGTAAGTGGGGTTTATCAAGGATGAAAAGGTGAAGATGCAAAGGTTTTTGAGTGGATTTTCATCCTTTTATAAAGATAAGATTCAATATGATTAGCCATGGAATTTGATAGAGACCATTAGGAAGGCTACGTATATTTATGAACAAGGAAAGGGCATAGAATCTTTGTAGAAATCTTGGAAGGATAAGAAGAAGGAGAGATATGACCAGAAGAGGAAGGGATTCAAACATCCTTTCAATATAAATATCCCTAATAAAAATCAACAAGATCAATATGCTAAGGATGAATCCAAGAGAGAAGACTCCTTGGGAAAATGAGGAAGACCACCAATCAAATGTTGGGGATGCAAATAAGATCACATGAACAAGGATTGTCCTCACAGAGAATACGAAATGAAGACCATGCACAACAACCAAGAGGCCACAACCATAGAGGACATGGGCAGAAACATTCCAGAATATATGCAGCCTTAAAAGATTGAAAAGAAAAGTACCAATACAATATGATTGAAGTGGAAAAGAATATCAATAATCAGTCTGTTTCCATTTTGATTGATTCGGGAGAAAGTTGTTGATTAAGGTTGGTTTTCATTGATGTCAACCATTGAATAAAGCCTTGTGGCACAAGGTTTGGGTGTTGGACACAAGATTGTTTGATGTAAATATGACTCATTATTGTCTTGTCATGGTTGATAAGAAGTAAAAATGGATGAACTCCAAAGTGTTCCCCTTATGGTGAAAACCCTCATGGGAAGACGCTTTGCGAAGTGAGAGAACCCATGATTATTTGAGGAATAATGAGATGAAGGACAGTGAACTTGTGAGTGAAAATATCCTAGATGGATAGTGTTTGTCTTTTTCGTTTCCTGTGGTATGTGGAACGTCACATAACTCCTCACGGTTAGAGAATTATGACCATATGAAGTTGGAGAACCCTCATGAGTCTTATAGAATCCCCCAAGAGTCAAAGTGCTTTGCAAAAAGAAATTATTTTAAATGAAGAAGCCCTAAAATAAGGAAAGTGTAAGGCTACATGAATATATAAATAAGATACAAAGCTCACTCATAAAAACACACTTGTACATATTGTATAACTATTTTTCTTGTGTAAATATTCTTTTAAATACTTGTGGATACATATGAAGTGGAGAACCTATGAGGTAGCATGAAGGGTTAACGAAGAAATTCTCGGATTGACAGAAAACCCTATTTTCTTAGGCGTACACGGGTTGCTTGTGTATAGGGTGCGTACATACGCGGGCTAGCTGTGTATAGTGTGAGTACGTATGCGGGTTGACTATGTATAGGGTGAGTACATGTTGATAAAGCCATGAGACTTGAGAAGATGAAGGTGCAGAGGTTCTAGATTCTGAGATCAAGCTCTCAGGAAGGTCTAGAGTGCTCAGATACATCAGATCCATCCATTGGTTCAAAAGGAATGTCTTATTTCTATGAATAGTTGGATTTTGATGTATGCATGAGGAATGGAAATGGAGATTTGAGGATTCTCCCTAGAGAGACTAGTGGTTGCATGGGATCTTATGTATAAGTCATATCTATAGAAATAGAGTGCTGGTATATTTATCATTGATGCTTCTTGTTGAGGCACATCATGTATTTCTTGGCATATGGCTAAGAGTGTTTATGGTACATGGTTGAGATCTTGTATTTATTGATGTATTGCGAAGTTGAATATCAGAAAGGGGTTGATGACTAAGATCATGTGAGGGACATTATACTTGTTCATGATTACACATACCTATATGGAACATGACTAGACAGAGACACACTTGCCTTGAGTAGAGGTTATGTATGAGGATGCATGCACAAGGTACAGTTACAGTCTGGATACAGTGACAAGTTACAAATCTATGTGAAAGAAGTTACAAAGAGTCAGAAGTTTTCAAGTGAAAGGAAACCCTAGTTTCAGAAGGCATATGCAGGTTGCATAACAAATAGGGCGCGTACATACATGGGCTGCATAATAGATAGGGTGTGTACATACACGGGCTGCATCACTACAGGTCATGTATCTGATGTATTTTTGTGGATACATGTTCAGTTCAGGTATAGATTGATTACAGGGAAGTTGTACAGATTGGATACAGGTCAGTGGTACAAGTTGATATATTTGTCAGTAATATATCTCACAGTGACAGGTTGATAGTGGTTCCATTATTCTACTTCTACTTCAGGGTGGCAGGACAGGGCAAGGACAAGTGGTTGTAGCCACCTTTTGGTTGTAGCTGGAGAACATAGGGGGTTGTACCCTCCTTCTGGTAGTAGCCAGAGAATTGGGGAGTTGGCGCTTCCCTCAAGTTGTAGCCTGAGAAACTAGGGGGTTGGATCCTCCTTCTAGTTGTAGATGGAAAACAAAGGAATTTCGTGCTTCCAATGAATGTAATTCTTCAAGACATATAAGAAAAAGCATTTTGTGGTTTTCTCCCGATTTGGGTTTCCATGTAAAACACTGGTGTACTGTGTATGTGTGTGATTATTCATTTCTTATTGCTCATTATTGGATAATAATACTACATTGATATAACACTTGGATCAATTTGGATAAAAAGGATTATAATTGCACTATTACTGATTCACCCCCCCTCTCAGTAATCCAACAATTGGTATCAGAGCAGGTTCCTTCAGAAATCAGTTTAACCACTGAAAGGTAGATCATGG
>ML784489.1:391753-405274 GCA_009831015.1 Picea engelmannii
CTAAAGAGATTTGGAACAAGCTACGAAATATTTATGAAGGAGATACAAAATTCAAAGCAGCAAAGCTTCAGACTTACAAAGGTCGGTTCAAACAACTAAAACTGAAGGAAGATGAAGATATTACAACCTACTTATTACGAGTCGATGAAACAATGAATGCAATCATAGGATTGGGAGAAGAAATTGAAGAATTTGTAATTCTTCAAAGATACTAAGATCTCTTCCTATGAGATTCAACCCTAAGATATCAACACTAGAAGAAATATCAGATCTAGACTCAATAAGCATGGGTGAACTTCATGGAATCTTCACAGCATATGAAATGAGAACTTAGCAGGAAAATCCAGATGTAAAAGAAGAAGCCTTCAAAGCATCCAAAAGATCAAAGAAAAAGAAAAAGGAACAAGAAGAATATAGTAGCAGTAGTGACGTCTCGGAAGATGATGAAGAAGTGGCCAACTTCATCAAAAGACTAAACAAGGGAACCAACGGTAGGTATAGAGGTAATATCCCTTTAATTTGTTTTAATTGTGATGGTATTGGTCATTTTTCTAACAAATGTCCTCATAAGAAAAAGAGAAATGATGAAGGTTACTCAAAAGGAAAACACAAATATAAAGGCAAAAGAACTACAAATAAAGTTTTCAAGAAAACCTTATACACCAAAGAATACATCTCATCATCAGATGAAGATGAAGTAAGTGACAATGAGACATGAAGAGTTCTATTCATGATAGTAAAAGACTCTGACAAAGAAGACTCTGAAGAAGAATATGAAGAAGTCGAAGAAGAATGTGAAGAAGTCGAAGAAGAAATTGAAGAGTCAAAAGTTGACTATCAAGAAGAATTAAAGTGTACCATAGAAGTTATCAGAAGAGAAAAGAAGAAAAACAAGAAACTACAAGCCGAACTAGACAAGAAAAAGGACGCTCGAGAACTAGAAAAAATGATCACAAAATTGAAGGTTAAAATAGAAGAAGATAAAAGAATTGAAGAAGCACTCAAAGAAAAACTAGAAGAAAAGGAAAAGATCATTGGAAACTTGGAAGCAGAGATTTTCACACTAAGAAAGGATATTCAAAAGAAAAATATGCAAAATAGCTCAAAAGTTCTGGATGACATTATCAACAGTCAAAAATATCATCTTGATAAGTCCAGACTTGGATACAATCAGACAGAAAAGGGATCAAGCTCCAAAACAACAGAGCAAGAAACAAATCCAAAGAGCTATGCAGAAACAATAAAAAAGGATAGGAATATATAAAAGGAAGATTACAGGGACACTCCTCCACCAAGAAGATTCAGATTTCAAAATCAACAACAGACAGATAGGCCTCAAGAAGAAGAAGGATTCATAAGAGCACCTCCTTTTAGAAGATATTCAACTCCCAGGTATCAAACTATATTTTTTGGTTTATGTTATGCATGTAATAATTTTGGACATAAAGTTGTGAATTGCAGAGCTAACAACAGGAACAATAACAACTTTGAGAGTCATACACAAAGGGATTATTCAAGAAGACCTAGTGAAACACAAAGAATAAGTTACAACATGTTTGAATATTTGAGCACTGAAGTGGAATGTTACAAATGTAACAATTTTGGACACATGGCCAAAGATTGCAAAATGACAGTCCCTCCTAAAGAGCCTCAACAGAATAACAACAGTCACAGACAACAACCTCAGAAAATGACATGGATAAGAAAGCAAGATCAGTATAGAAATGAAGAATGCACAGTCTCTCTACAAGCTAAGAAGAAGAAACATGGTTGGTATGTTGATAGTGGGTGTTCAAAAAACATGACATGTGATAAAGACAAATTTCTTACATTACGAAAAGAAAAAAATGGATTAGTCTCCTTCGTAAATGATAATTCATCCAAAATCATTGGAGAATGCACAGTCTGAATTGGGAACACGAATGAAAAGGCACAAAATGTTCTACTGGTAGAAGATATGAAACATAATCTTCTAAGTGTGAGTCAAATGTGTGACCAAAGTCATAAAGTTACTTTCAATTCAAAAAAGTGTGAGATAAGAAAAGAAGGTTCAAGGAAATTGGTCGGTACAACTGCAAAAAATTCAAACAACATATATGTGTTAAGTGAAATTGGAAATGAAAAGTGTTGTCTAGGAAAGGAAGATGAAATTTGGCTATGACACAAAAGAATGGGTCACATGCATTTTGATAACCTTGTCAAAGTCAGCAAAAGAGAAGCAGTCAGAGAAATGCCCCAGATCACGAAACCAACGAACACTTTATGCAAGCATTGTCAACAAGGAAAGAAAACAAAGACCAAGTTCAAATCAAAGGAATATTCAACAACAAGACCATTGTAAATTGTGCACATTGATCTAGTTGGATCAACTACAACAAAGGGATTAAAATGTGAGAGATACTTTATGTTATTAGTTGATGATTATACAAGAATGATTGCAGTTTTCTTTCTCAAGGAAAAGTCAGAAGCTTTTGAAAACTTCAAGATCTACAAGGAAATGGTTGAAAATGAGATGGATTCAAGAATCAAATGCTTGAGATCTGATCATGGAGGAGATTTCACTTCAAAGGAATTTATGGACTATTGCAGCAGTCATGGAATAAAAAGACAATTCTCTGCTGCTAGGACACCTCAACATAATGGAGTTGTTGAAAGAAAGAACATGACAGTACATGAAATGGCTCGAACAATGCTGATGGATTCCAAATTGACAGATATATTTTGGACTCAAGCAGTGCATACAATAGTTCACATTCAAAACAAAGTAATGCTCAGAAACAACTCTGATAAAACTCCCTACGAGCTATGGAAAGGAAGACCAACAAATGTGAAGCACTTTAGAGTTTTCGGAAGAAAATGCTACATCAAAAGAGAAGATGGTAGAATGGGAAAGTTTGAATCTCGTGTGGACAAAGGATTACTTGTTGGTTACTCATGTACAAGGAAAGCATACAAGTGTTACAATCTAAGATTGAACAAAGTTGTGGAAAGCATCAACATAACAATTAATGAAACAGGCAAACCAAAATCAAAGGAAGAAGAAAACAAATCAATTGAACAACTTTTCGAAGAAGAAGCAGAAGATGAAGTAGAAGAGGAACATGAAGAGAATCCAACAAAAATAGGAGAAAAAGTTTAGCAAGTATCTCCAAAGACACCTAGCAAACGAGTACAGAAGAATCATCCTTCAGATCAGATTATTGGAAGCAAAGATGCAGGAGTTGAGACTAGAAGAGAAATCCATTCACCAGAACAAACACACATAGCACTCTTATCTACAATTGAACTGAACTGTTTTGAAGAAGCCAACGAGGATGAATTTTGGAATAAGTCCATGGATGAAGAATTGGATAAAATAGAGAAAATGACACTTGGGAATTGGTTCCAAGACCAAATAATAAGAATGTGATCGACACAAAATGGGTTTTCAGGAATAAATTGGATGAAGATGGACAAGTTACAAGTAACAAAGCTAGATTGGTATGTAAAGGATATGCACAGATTGAAGGAATCGACTTTGAAGAGACATTTTCCCTAGTTTCCAGAATCGAAGCAATCCATTTTATTTTAGCTTATGCATGCTTCAAAAATGTTAAAGTATATTAGATGGACGTAAAATCATCTTTTCTGAATGGGGAACTTGAAGAAGAAGTCTGCATTGAACAACTAGAATGATTTCAGTTGTCAGAGAACACAGACTATGTGTGTAAATTAAAGAAGGCCTTGTATGGTCTAAAGCAACCTATAGATCAAGGTAAGTCAAGGTAATATTTTATTAATTGAAGTTTATGTTGATGATATTATTTTTGGTAGTGATGATGACAGGTTAAGCCAGAAATTTGCAAAAAATATGCAGAATAAATTTGAAATGTCGTTACTTGGAGAACTATCCTTCTTTATGGGACTTCAGGTACATCAAAGCAACCAAGAAATTTTTATTTCTAAAACCAATTATAACAGAGAAATGCTAAAGAGGTTCGGAATGGAATATTGCAAACCAGTTATCACTCCCATGCAAACCAGTTGTAAGTTGAGAAAAGATGATGATTCGAAGTCTACATATCAGAGGAAATACAGGTCAATGATTGGCAACCTACTATATGTGATAGCATCCAGACCAAATATAATGCAGGCAGTTGGACAAGTGGCACGATTTCAAGCAGCACCAAAGGAATCACATGTATTAGCAGTAAAGAGGATTTTCAAATATCTCAAAGGAACAGAAGAGTTTGGATTATGGTATCCAAAAGGAAAATATATATCACTTATTGCCTACACAGATGCAGATTGGGAAGGTTGTATTGATGACCGATGAAGAACCAGTGGAGAAGCGTTATACTTAGGTGAGTGTTTGGTATCATGGATAAGCAAGAAAAAATCATCAATATCTTTATCTACATCCGAGGCAGAGTATATTGCAGCAGCATCATGTTGTACACAGGTTCTTTGGATGAAACAAACTCTGATAGATATACAGGTTGAGTATGATGAGCCCATTCCAATCTATTGTGATAATACAAGCGCCATCAATATCTCAAAGAACCTGGTGATTCACCCCAAGATGAATCACATTCCAATCAAGTATCACTTTCTACGGGAGTAGGTTGCAGAAAAGAACATCAGATTTGATTATGTGGGCACAAAAGAACAAGTGGTAGACATCTTCACAAAACCACTTCCACGGGAATCCTTTGAATATCTTCGCAAGAGACTTGGAGTTATTTCTACTCCAAAATTAATGTTTTTTTAATGCTTATCTTGTATGTCTTAGATTTACACGAGGAAGCACCATAAGAGGATAGTTCAGCCAGAGGGAGAAACCCCAGATGGAAAGATACCTTTAACATTGATGACAAAGGAGGAGAGATTTATCAGATGCAGAGGACAGAGACAGAGGACAGAGGCATGGTTCCAGGGGGATAAGATTTATCAGATACAGAGGACAGAGGCATGGTTTCAGGGAGAGAAGATTTATCAAACATAGAGGATAGAGGCATGGTTCTAGGGGGAGCATGAGAGAGGCATGGTTCTAGGGGGAGATATGATTTCAGTATTGCATCAAAGTGTTTCCATCAATGCCAAAGGGGGAGATTGTTGATTAAGGTTGGTTTTCATTGATGTCAACCCTTGAATAAAGCCCTGTGGCACAAGGTTTGGGTAATGGACCCAAGATTGTTTGATGTAAAGATGACTCATTATTGTTTTTTCATGGTTGATAAGAAGTAAAAATGGATGAAATCCAAAGTGGTCCCCTTATGATAAAATCCCTCACATGAAGACACGTTGTGGAGTGAGAAAACCCATTCTTATTTGAGGAATAATGAGATGAAGGACAGTGAATTTGTGAGTGAAAATATCCTCGATGGATAGTGTTTTTCATGCTATTTCTGGTGGTATGTGGAATGTCAAATAACTCCTCATGGTTAGAGAGTTATGACCATATGAAGTTGGAGAACCCTCATGAGTCTTATAGAAGCCCCCAAGAGTCAAAGTGCTTTGAAAAAAGAAATTATTTTAAATGAAGAAGCCCTAAAATAAGGATAGTGTAAGGCTACATGAAGATATAAATAAGAGACAAAGCTCACTCATAAAAACACACTTGTACATATTGTATAACAATTTTTCTTGTGTAAAGCTTCTTGTAAATACTTGTGGATACATCTGAAGTGGCGACCATCTGAGGTAGCACGAAGGGTTGACGGTGAAATTCTAGGATTCATAGAAAACCCTATTTTTTGAGTCGTACGTGGGTTGTCTGTGTATAGGGTGTGTACGTACGCGGCTTGGTTGTGTATAGGGTGAGTACGTACGCAGGTTGACTATGTATAGGGTGAGTACATGTTGATAAAGCCATGAAACTTGAGAAGATGAAGGTGCAGAGGTTCTAGATTCTGAGATCAAGCTCCCAGGAAAGTCTAGAGTGCTCAGATACATCAGATCCATCCATTCGATCAAAGGTATGTCTTATTTATATGAATAGTTGGATTTTGATGGATGCATGAGGAATGGAAATGGAGATTTGAGGATTCTCACTAGAGAGACTAGTGGTTGCATGGGATCTTCTGTATAAGTCAGATCTACATAAATGCAGTTCCGGTATATTTATCATTGATACTTCTTGCTGAGGCACATCTTGTATTTCTTGGCATATGGGTAAGAGTTTTTATGGTACATGGTTGAGATCTTGTATTTATTGTTGTATTGATAAGTTGAATATCAGAAATGGGTTGATGAATGATCATGTGAGGGACATTATACTTGGTCATGATTACACATACCTATATGGAACATGACTAGAGAGAGACATACTTTCCTTGAGTAGAGGTTATGTATGAGGATGCATGCACAGGATACATTTACAATCTAGATACAGTGACAGGTTACAGATCTATGTGAAAGAAGTTACAGAGGGTCAGATGTTTTCAAGTGAAAGGAAACCCTAGTTTCAGAAGGCATACGCAGGCTACATAGAAGATAGTGTGCGTACATATATGAGTTGCATAACAGATAGGGCATGTACATTATTGGGCTCTAAAGATGTCTAAAAATAGCCTTAGTTTAACATTAATTTATCAACCTGAGGATTCATATTTTATCTCAAAGAATATCAGCAAAGTCTATGCAGATAGCTTGTAGAGGCTAAAATCGTGTAGTGAAAGCAAATCTGAGTTTATCAACAATCAAGTTCCTCAAACATTCATTAAAGATTCTAGGAATTGAAATCTAAAGTTGTGCAATGGAAAGGAACTAATTAATCTATTGAATTCATTTTAAGAGCAGTAATTGAATCTAGATAAAGACTTGCAAAAATGACTATTATTATGAATCAATTTGTTGGAAAGAAAAAGGTGAATTACTCTATCTATGGAAAGAAACAGAGACTGTAATATAGTCGAAAAGAGACAACAATCGTATTTCTATTGAAAGGAACAACAACTATATTCTAACGGAAAGGAACAAAAAATGTAAACTAAGTAAAAGGAACAGCAAATGTAAACTAAGTGAAAGGAACAATAAATGTAAACTAAGTGAAAGGAACAACAAATGTAAACTAAATGAAGGGAACAATAAACATGAACTTATGAGGAACTATCACGCATCAAATCTCAATAATAGGAATTGGAACAACAATCATCTAATGCTTCAGGGAATATCTATCTCTTGCAATTGACATGAAATCATCAACACACTTATGTATTCATTTAACTACTGTAAAAGAGAATTGAATCACAAAACATAAATTGAATTGATACAATTACAGGTCGAACAGTAGCTCCTTCAGATTAGGCCCTTGGTCCTTAGAAGCACTACTATTTGAAATGTAGTATATAGAAATGGTAAAACCGCTCAAAGCTTCTATTGATTTCATAGTTGGTACAACATTTTACAAAAACTGCTAACGCATAGCAATTCTAAGTTATGAGTTCTTGGGTGCAATTTTTCTACCTCTTTTCAAGATCTATTTACCCTTTATATATTACAATAATCTGGGTAAATTAGGCTATCTTGAGGATCGATAGATCCTCAGGATTTCTTTACTATTACAATATAAGAAACTCGATCATCTTCAAAACTGCCTTGTGCCATAAAGTCTTCAACCTCCAATAGCTTGCCCATCTTCAAGATTTCCTTTGCTATCTTGGGTTTGACAATATTTAACCAATCCTATAATAAAACCAGACAATTCAAATCATATTTAGGATCTATGTAATCTAACTTCAACAATAACGTGAAAGAGTATATTATTCATTTTCTACTCTATTTTCTCCTAAATAATCGAAAAGTCAATCAAGATGATATCATGAAATGTGGGAAAAAAGGAAGATATTTATACTGTTTTCATAACCTAACATACATATGTGGGCTGCATCACTACAGGTTGCGTATCTGTTGTGTTTTTGTGGATACATGTTCAGTTCATGTACAAATTGATTACAGGGCAGTTGTACAGATTGGATACAGGTCAGTGGTACAGGTTGATACAGTTGTACAGCAGTATACATCACACTGACAGGTTGACAGTGGTTCCATCATTCTACTTCTACTTTAGGGTGGCAGTACGGGGCAAGGACAAGTGGTTGTAGCCACCTTCTGGTTCTATCTGGAGAACATAGGGGGTTGTACCCTCCTTCTGGTAATATCCAGAGAATTGGGGAGTTGTAGATTTCCTCAGGTTGTAGCCTGAGAAACTAGGGGGTTGGAGCCTCCTTCCAATTGCAGTTGGAAAACAAAAGAAGTTGGTGCTTCCAATGAATGTAATTCTTCAAGACATATAAGAAAAATCATTTTTTGATTTTCTCCTGATTTGGGTTTCCACGTAAAACACTGGTGTACTGTGTATATGTGTGATTGTTCATTTCTTATTGCTCATTATTGGATAATAATACTACATTGATATAACAATTGGATCAATTTGGATAAAAAGGATTATAATTGCACTATTATTGATTCACCCCCCCTCTCAATAATCCAACAAAATCCATTGTTACAATGATCCTAAAATAGTGGACATTTTAAAATTGGAGAAAAGTAAGATTGAAAAATAAAGTTTGGTTCATCTAACCATTGGAACCAAAATAAGGATCAATGAGACTATTAAAGGTTGTCCAATAAATCTGAATGGAGTAAATAAAGTTGCTAAATTGAATATCATATTGTTAGGATCTTATGGTATATTAATTGGAATGGATTGGTTGGGCAAGCATCATGTTGTCCTAGATTTTCAAAGAAAGAAATTTACAAGCCTTGATGAAGGAGGAAAACATAGCATTGTGAAAGGAATTCCAAGATCCATTTCTATAAGGGATATTTCATCCTTAAAATTAAAGAGGTGTTTCAGGAAATGATGTCAATTGTATGCAAATCATGTGGAGGAGACAAAAAAGACAAAAGGGACAATCCTAGAAGATATTTTAGTATTGCAAGAGTTTGAAGATGTATTCCAAGAAATATTAGGATTGCCACCAAAGAGGGAAATATATTTCTTTATTGATTTAGTACCAGTATCAAAAAATCCTTACAGAATGACTACAACTCAATTAAAATAATTACAAATGCATCTGGAATAATTTTTGAAGAAAGGGTACATATGCCCAAGTGTTTCACCTTGGGGAGAACCAATAATCTGTCAAAAAGAAGGATGGAACATTGAGGCTGTGTATTGACTTTAGAAAGCTAAATAAAGCCACTGTGAAGAAAAAATACCCTCTACCCAGAATTAATGACCTCTTCAATCAACTAAGAGGAGTAAAGATATTTTCAAAAATATGCTTGAGATCAGGCGACCATCAGGTAAGAATCAAGGAAGAATAAAATAGTAAGACAACCTTTATAACTAGGTATGGACATTATGAATTTGTAGTGGTGCCATTCGGACGGACCAATGCACTAGTTGTATTTATGTGCTTAATGAATGACATATTCATAAATTATTTGGATAAGTTTGTCATTATGTTATTGGATGACATACTTATTAATTATAAGTCTGACGAAGAGCATGAACATTACTTGAGGTTGGTGTTGCAAGTGTTGAGGGAACATCATCTTTACGCCAAGATTAGTAAGTGTTATTTTTACGAAGAATAGATCCATTATTTGTGGCACATTATTTTAGAACAAGGCATAGCAGTAGATCCAGAGAAGATTGAATCCATTAGAGGATGGCCAACATCCAAGAATGTTTCAAAAGTCAAATATTTTATAGAATTAGTCGGATATTATAGGAGGTTTATAAAAGGATTCTCTAAATGTGCTCATCCCATCACTTATTTACAAAAGAAGAAAATTAAATTTGAATGGACAACAAAGTGTGAAGAGAATTTTAATTTTATTAAAGAATTACTTACTAGTGCACCTATTTTAAGGATTCTAACCCAAATGAAAATATTGTGGTATTACAAATGCCTGCAAGGAAGGACTTGGCAGAGTCCTCACTCAAAATGGAAATGTCACTAGTTATGAGTCCAAAAAGCTTAAATAACTTGAGAGGAATTATGCCACACATGAATTGGAGCTTGTTTCCATAGTTCATGCATTGAATATGTGGAGGGATTATCTCATGGGAAAGAAATTTGAATTAAGGATAAACCATAGTGGTCTGAAATATATTTTTGAACAACCAACTTTAAATGATAGACATATGAGATGGCTAGAATTTTTAAGTGAATATGAATTCAAAATCAATCATATCAAGGGAAAAGAAAATAAAGTCATTGATGCACTTAGTAAAATAGTACATCTCATGTATGCTACATCAATTAGTATGCATGAGTCAGATTTAAAGAGTAAAATTTTAGATGTTGTTACAGACCATCATTACCTATAGGTGAAACAAAGTTTACAACAGTAAAATGTACAACATAAAATTAAAGAGAATGAGATTAAGGAAGATGGATTACTAATGCATAAGAATAGAATTATGTTCCTAGTTTTGGAGAACTTAGGAATTTGGTACTAAAAGAAATGCATAATGTTCTACACGCCAAACATCCCGGTTACCAGAAAACAACTGCAGTAGTAAGAAGTCAAATATTTTATCCATGAATGAAGAAGTATGTTTCTAATTACATTTCCAGATGTATGGAATGGTAGAGAGTGAAGGAGGAGCATAGACACCCAATGGGTTTTCTACAACCATTACCAATTCCAAAGAAGAAATGGGAAGTGGAAACCATTGATTTTATAACGTTTCTCAGGACAACAAGGAAACATGATTCAATAATGGTATTGGTTGATAAATTCACAAAGGTTGCTCACTTTTTTCCTGTTAAGATGAATTATACAACAACTAATATTGCAGAAAATTACAAGAGGGAAATTGCTAGGTTGCATGGGATGCCTAAGGCAATTGTTTCAGATAGAGACACAGTTTACTTCAAATTTATAAAGAGGATTATTTGAAGGATTTGGTATAAATATGAATTTTAGCACAACATACCATCCACAGTCAGATGGCCAGACGGAGAGAGTCAACCAAGTGATTGAGGACATGTTGATAATATATGTGATGGATAAACAATATAAATGGGAAGATTATTTGCATTTGGTTGAGTTCGACTATAACAATGGATATCAATATTCATTGAATATGATCCCATTTGAATCTTTGTATGGTAGAAAATTCAATACGCCAATAAGTTGCGACAACCCAGCAAACAAAGTAGTACTTGGGCCAGAATCACTCAAGGATATGGAAAAAATAGATGTTGTAAACGGGTGTTGAAGGGTGCAAAAATGAGCAAACATGGAAAGGATATCAACAACCAACATGATGACGGATTTATTTCCCGATTTGGGTAAGCCGGTAATAAAATCCATAGAGATATCCTTCCAAATAGAAGGTGGAATCAGCAGCGGTTGTAGTGTGCCCAACAATTTGAATGTTTCTCCCTTGTTGCGTTGACACACGTCACATTCAACTACAAAATTATGAATGTCGTGTTTCATACCATCCCAGAAAAAGGAACATTTGACCTTTTCATAGGTTTTGGTGAACCTCGAGTGCCCTTCTGTGGGTGTAGTATGAAGCTCAGAAAGTACCGTGGATTTAAGCTTTGATTGTTTACTTAAATAAAAACGGCCTTTGTATCGAAGTTCCTCATGGAGCCAAGAGTACCCTGGGGAAGCTAGAGCATTGGACTACACTTGCTAGATCAACTGTGAACTTTTGGGGTCTTGTAGCCATTCCTGATGAACGACTTGGAGCCAGTCTAGTACAATGAATGAAAGAGAAAAAAGGGATACTTCATCTTCATATTTTCAGGAAAGTGCATCCGCAACCACATTGTCTTTTCCTTTCTTATAAATCATCTCGTAATCATATCCAAAGATTTTAGTCACCCATTTTTGTTGTTTTGGGGAGGAAATGGGTTGTTCCAAAAAATACTTGAGTCTTTGATGGTATGTCTTAATTTGGAACCGTTGCCCCAATAGATAAGGACGCCACAGATCCATGGCATGCAGAATAGCCAACATTTCCTTTTTATGGATGGATTTGCCTAGATTTCTTTCAGATAGTTGTTTGCTAGTAAAGGCCAAAGGTCGACCCTCTTGCATAAGGACAACACCAATTCATTTCCTTGAGGCATCACATTCCAACACAAAGGTCTTTGTGAAATCGGGAAGGGTGAGAACTAGAGTGGTGCACATGGCCATCTTCAAGGTTTGAAAATCTTGAGCAGCAGCTGGATTCCAAGTGAAAGAGTTCTTTTTCAGGAGAGCAGTGAGAGGTGTTGCAATCTTCCCATAATTCTGAACAAACTTGCGATAACACCCTATTAAGCCTAGAAATCCATGCAAGATCTTAAGAGTCTTTGGGTGAGGCCAGTCTTGCATAGCTTCAATATTTTTAGGATCCACCCCGATGCCATCTTTTCCAACCAGATGACCCAAGTATTCTACTTCTGAGGCGCCAAAAGCACATTGTTGGGGCAATTCAATTGCTTAAATTGCTTTCATTTAATTATCAACCAGGGATACTCATAACCTTGTGATGATGCCATAAAAATATATGCAGGAGTAGACATCTAACTCTAATCTAAGAAAATTCAATCAAATCCTAACTCTTGCATTCCACTTAATAAGACTTAGTTGTTGTAGGCATGAAAACACTAGCTCCCTTTCAGTAGGTCTTCTCGGAATGTTTCAAATAACCCATCAACAATCAAGATCATCAAGTAAACACTCATGCATTGAAAATAAATACACTTAAAAAGGCTTAGTTGTTGTAGGCATGAAAACACTAGCTCCCTTTCAGGAGGTCTTCTCGGAATGTTTCAAATAACCTATCAACAATCAAGATCATCAAAATAATTCTAATAAAAACAATAAAGCATATAAACCTATTCAAAGCATTAGAACAAGAAGAAAATTCTACTATGATCTATTTGGAGTGAGCTCAATTCTCCCAAGAACAAAGTAACACATAAGCTAAAGCATTCTAAGTCTAAACTAGAGAATGGAAACTGATGTGAAAAGAAAGCTTGATTCTTATTCCATCATAAGTTGGATACAATGCTCCAAGAGTCCTCCCTTTGAAAATGGAGGAGGCACTCCTATTTATACAAAAGTTTAAGATAACTTAGATCCACAAATATCTCCTAGATACACAAATGTCTCATTTGGTTACAACCATTTGCTCACACCTATCAAGTGATATCTCTACAAATCCTCTCACAAATATTTCTTTCATGATTAATCTCCATCCAAGATACTTGAGTAGATCTCCAAATCTTTATCAAATCTTCAAGGGGTTGAAGAGGAAACTCGAATTTGAGGCTTGATGGTCAAGTTTGACTTGGTTGGAGTCTTCAAATAGACCTGTAAACATCATGAAACTTGTCCCACTTTCATATATAAGTGTAAACATGTCATTTTTCCAATATTTAATCATAAATTCACTCAAAAACACTAAAATAGATGCATTGGAAAATAATATGTCTAAAACCCATGTAATCATGAAAATGGTTTAATGTGAAAGGTTGGTAAAAAGATGGTACTTTGGCGACCCAACATACCCCCCAG
>ML784489.1:411264-424503 GCA_009831015.1 Picea engelmannii
TAGGTTTTTCTATAGATGAGGATATCATCAAAGAAAACTAAGACAAAATTGCGGAGAAAAGGACGGAAGACATGATTCATGAGGCTTTGGAAGGTGGAGGGGGCATTACACAAGCCAAAGGGCATGACCAAAAACTCATAGTGTCCCTCATGAGTTCTAAAGGAAGTCTTGGGAATATCTGCCTCTTTCATACATATCTGGTGGTAGCCCGAACGAAGATCCATTTTAGTGAAGAGTTGGGCGCCACTCAATTCATCTAGGAGGTCATCAATGACAGGAATGGGGAATTTGTCTTTGATGGTAAGTTTGTTGAGGGCACGGAAGTCAGGACACATTCACCAAGAACCTTGTTTCTTCAGGACCATGACCATAGGAGATGAATAGGGGCTCGTACTAGGGCGGATAACGCCTGCATTAAGGAATTCCTGGACCATTTTCTCAATTTCATTTTTTGGGGAAAAGGGGTGACGATAAGGACAGATATTGGGAGGAAGGCTTCCTGGTACAAGGGGAATTGAATGATCATGAAAACCATGGGAAGGAGGGAGGCCTTGGGGAGTGGAAAATACCAATTGATGTTTAGAAAGGATTGCTTAGAGGTCTTGCGGTATGGAAGGTGTCTCTGTTGCTTGTATGGCATGGAGTTGGGCGATAACACCAGAATGACCCTTTTTTAGCAGCTTTTCCATGCGATGGGAACTAATGATCTCAGGTGAACCTGCGGTGATTCTTTGGAACTTATATTTGTGGCCCTCTTTGTCGAATTGCATGGTTAAGTCTTTAAAATCCATGAGAATGGGACCCAAAGTCCTTAGCCAGTCTACACCCATCACAATGTCACAACCTCCCATGTCGATATAAAACATATGGGATTTCAGGTGGTAGTCACCAATTTGGAGACGCACATTTTCACAATGCCCTCCACATTTCATGGAACCACCATTGGCAATCATGATTTGGAAATTATTGATGGCATGGATGTAGCAATGAGTTTCTTGGGAAATGTGGCAATGAATAAAATTATGGGTGCTGCCACTATCAACCAGAATGATGACCTTCTGATGCTTGATGTAACCGATTAGCTTGAGGGTTTGGGGAGTGGAGAAGCCAGTGAGAGCATTGAGGGAAATGACTGGTTCTACTTTGGGAGGGTCTGAGGGAGGGGTTATGTCAGTGGATTCAGGTGATTCAGACATAGAGGGAGTTTCTTCATCTTCTTCCGAAATCTCCTCAAATATGGCCATAAAAAGATTTTGTTCTTTACACTTGTGGCCTGGGAAATATTTTTCATCACAGTTATAACAAAGGCCTTTGAGTTGGCGTTCATCCATTTCAGCACGGGTCAATTTTTGGATCTTTAGTGGAGCAGAGGGAGTAGTGGTATTTACTGGTTTAGGGTAAGGGATGAAGGAGGGTTTGTGGTTTTGAGAAGATACAACCTGTTGTGCTTCTTTATCTCTTTTGGTAGCCTCCACCCAACTCTCAGGCCGATCCATGAGGACATGGGCCCGAATTTCATCCTTGAGGTCGCTGATAAAACACTCTCGAAAAAAAGAATCAGACATGCCCTTTGTTCTAAAAGCCAGGTGCTCAAAGGCAGTTATAAAGTCTTCCATTGTTCCTAATTGTTTCATCTTTGTCAAATGGCCCAAATGGTTGGTGTCAGTGTCAAAGCGTTCATAAATCTTTGCCACAAATTATGTCCAAGCAATATATCCTTGACGAGAATTTTTTCTCCATTGCCAACATTGCCAACATTCTTGATCTAGATGGAGAACACTATACCGAAGTTTGGCCAAGTTATCTATAATGTTGTATAAAGAGAAGTAATGTTCCATTTGGGTTACCCAACCAGTGGGGTTTGAGCCATCAAATTAGGTCACATCCACCCGTGGAAGGCGTAAGCCACGTTGAAAGTGATGGTTCTACAAGCTATGGGAATGAGAGGAATGGTCACCTTCAGTATGTGGGGGTGAGGAAGAGGAAGGGTTATCTGTAGGGATATGCAGTTTGGTGCAGAGTGTCGAAAATACTGATTCAAGCTGGGTGGTGAGGTTTTGTTTGATTTCGCCCATTGAGGACTGCATGTTTGTATTGATGGTGGTGACATTGGCACTGAGTTGTTTCACTTCTTGTTGGGTCTCAATGAGACCAGACTACAAGGTGTTGAAGCGAGCTTCCAAGTCTTGGCTACAAGTATGGGCCATGATAATGGGGGAAACTGAAAGGGGACGGGCAGGGTAAAACATTTTTTCCGAAAAAATGATATGGATGAATGTGATAAGGGAGAAGATATGAATCCAATGGAATAGGGCTGAATTAATGGTGAAAAAATTTCCAGACTTTATTTTATTATTATTAAATGTCTGATCTGAAGAATACTGCAGAGAGGAAATGCCCAAATGCTTAACCAGGAAGAAATGTGTATTTACTTGGCAACCCAAACAAAGTTGCGCGACAATAGATCTTGTCTATTTTAATTTGTTTATGTTTCTGTCCCCAAGGGTTAAGTATTCAAGGGTTCTACAGACAAGGGTTTTCCCTATGCTATAGCTCTCTGATATATGTGTGGGGCCCAATAGTATTACTTGACCCAATATATTGGGGCACTAACTAAGGAGGATAGATCGTACCCTTAGTCATACTACCCAACTACCCAAGTACTAGAGAGTATCTTCTCGAGTGTTGTTCTCGGTGACACTATAGCAGTCAGGTGGCCGATCGATTTATCTAAAGAGGGCTTCACGTAATCTAGGTCGATCCATACACAGGTGTTGTCTGATGTGCTACCACTCGAAGGGGTACCAACAAGGGTTACAAGGGTGGCCAACAAATGTGCACTTAAGTACCACTTGTATTTCCTGCATGTATGAATCCCTCAACCGTGGGTTTATGCGTGTAACGATAGATCTATGTGGCTTAAAGATGTTGGAATACGTCTCTACCCTGGAAAAAAAATTAACCCACACTTTCTGCCGAGGAAAGTTCTCTCATACCACTTGTAATATACTAGATATAAAATGTATGCAGAACAGAAATAAAATGCTAGTAATGGCAGAATAACAGCAATATAACCAGAACATTCACCACAATAACACGGAAACGATATAAGAATAACTACAGAAATAACACTTTGAGTCTGAAATCAATGTTCATGGGCCTCTTTGAGGGGGAAACCTCCAGTTGAGTAGAGCTCTATTACAATAATATCCAAGATAGGGTTCTCATACCCTCGAATCCTATTTATACTAAAAAGAAGCATCTAGAGGAAGATCCTTCTAGAATCGGAAGCTTCTATTAGGTCCTCTTACATACGCCTTATTCTATTTTATTGAAAGGCCTTATTAATATTGACCTTTATTACATCTGAATATATTTTTCTATCTATGTGCGGTTTAGGACCCTAACAGCCTCAAAAATTGGTTGTGTATCAAAATAATATTTTCACTTAGTATTTTGATTTAAATATATGAACGTTAAAGTGACAATTCCAAATTCCAAATTGAACTCGACTTCACCACCTTTTTCTCTCCATAAGTTCTAATGAATTGTGATCAGAGGTGAAAATTCATGACCTGGCATCTTCTCTACAACATAGGTTTTGAGAATGGGTTATCCTATCAAACTCCTTGAGCTAGAAGATACATAAATCTTGGAGGCATATCCAAACTGTGGTCGCATGTTAAAAAAAGTGGTACGATTTTCATTTTTTGAAAAAATTTGGGGACATTGCAACAATGTTACACAAGAATTTGTTGAGAGATTTGATGGAAATAAAGCTCAGATTGGAGATTTGACGTTACTGGTATTTGAAGCCTCCATTTCCAACTCTACCAAGTTGGTACAAAGTGGTGAAAATTAGTTTAAAAGTCAAAGGATGAAGCAGGGTATTTGGTAAGATTTTCTCCAAGAGCCAAAAATGGATATCTATTGGGATAAGGGAGCACCTCAAATAGTATTGAAGCCAAAATGGAGAACTGTTTTGTTCATCATGCATAAATATATCTCTTGCGAAGGAAGGTATGGCTTAGTTTTTCTCTATCATAGCATACTATTGTTAAATTTTAAAGATGGAAAAGAGATAGATTTGCCTTTCTATTAGTGGAGTAGTTTGAAGAAAATGGCACAGGGAATTCAAAGAAACCCTAGAAATATAGAGAGGAGTTTATATAATCATGGTTTCATTAGAATTATTGTTGATGAAGAGTTGAAGAAAACAAATGATAGTTGGGAGCAATTCTTATCTCATAATAACGTTGCATAAATTCATGAACATTGTGTTTCAAACTCCAGCTCTTCTAGAGCCAAGGGTTCAAAACCAAAATCAACAAGGGTTTTTGGAGTTAAGGGTTTGAAACCTAGGCCAAGTATATCAAGGGTTCATAATACCATGGGTTCAAAACTTGATATGATTCTAAAACCAAATCCAAACACATGTACAATTTGTATAAATAGAGGTTCGAAATTTTAGTCTAGGACACCAGATATGTCAAAAGTCGAAAGTTCAAAAAGGGTGCAAAGAATATCATAATTAAAAGACCAAGGTTTGAAACCCAAGCCTCAAACATAAAAATTTGAGGTCAAAGGTTTGAAACCTCAGAAGAGAAAAGTTACTTTTGTAATCCCTCCAATTGAGCAAAGATGTACAAGGAGCATGAGTAAACATATTTGCACAGAGAATAGTCATAACAAAAGGGATGAGAAAGGCATCGAGTTGAAGGATTCAAAAGAAACACTCAGCATTCATAATCAACCCAAGAGTCCAATGACCAAATTCAATATGAGTTAGTCTCTATGTGGTGAATTTGAAATCAAAATGTCCTCATTTGATACAATTACAGAGTAGGTTGATGTAGAAATGATGCTTCTAGGACTTGTATCTTCTTTGAAGCTACAGAACAAAATTAAAAAGATCAAGAATTTAAAGACAACTCTTAAAGAGGTTGATTTGTTGGATCGACACATTAAAAATGAAAATGAAGTGTTGATAAATAATGTGGCCAGACTTCAGAAAGAGAATGAACAATTGGAGAATGAGAAGAAAAAGGTAGCAAAACAAGTAAGAAAATGGTGTGCAAGGAGCCAACATGTGATGATAGAGAAAAGAAGGCTGAAAATTAAAATCATGAGGACAAAAATAAATAAGCAATCTCAAACTTTAGCATCTAGCATTGATATTCTAATCAATGCTACAACAAATCTATGTAGCTCAATCTCAAGTTCAACTTTTTGCAAATTTTTTGAAGGAAGCAGAGAATTTTTGAAGTTATGAAGGAATTATTGAGTTTTATTGCATGAGGACCTGCAACACCTTCCATTTGGGGGAGATGTTGGGTCCCTAATTTGACACTTTATATCACTTTTTGTTATACCTTTTAACCTTCAAACATTCACTCATTATTTTTTCTTTTTTCTACATCATCATCATTATCTACAGGATATGTGTGCGAAGAAGGGTTGCAAGGTATGAATGTCTAAATTTACATTTTTTCACCTTTTTGTCATGCAATTTAAGTTTGAATTTCATTTTTATAATACATTTCTATACTAAATAAAATCCTGTAGTAGAAATCAGATTGTGTAGCAGTGACATTTATTCAAATACGGTAGTGGATTCAATGATCTATATGGTTGCGCAAGTCCAAAGGGGGAATTTCCACTTAGAGGGGGTTTTCTATATTATGGAGATGGTCGGGTGTTCTTCAAACCAATTTGAGTAAAAACAAGGCAAGCAACATATCATGGTCAACTCTCAAAGTTAAACTTGGTGCCAAACACAAATATCTCGAGGCAAATCAACACCAAATCAAATCAAGATCATATAAGGAATTTCATGCATTCTTTCATGAAATTCCTATCATATAGAAGGAAGATTTTGAGGGTTGTGATCAAGGAAAATCCAATACTTTGTTTCCTAAGAATCTTCTATTTTTATTTCCTATTGTAACTGTATTAAAATCTACGTGTCACAACACGCATTCGCATTTGTATTTGTAAAGCACTATAAAAACAATGGTTGGAATATCCCAATGGGATCGATGTCTATCTAAAAGATCTATTGAACAAGTGATGTAACAATTGGATTCATAGTTTAATACAAGCTATTGGTTTTTTAATTTATATGTTAAGCCTAGGTGACGGTGGCATATACTTCCATATGTTACACTAGTCTACCATCTTGTGAAGGCTTTGCACAAGTGATATATTGGGTGATAGCAATCATCATCCCTCATATTTTATTCAATACAATATTTTGATCCACATGGATTCTTTTATAGTATACCATTTATTTTGGATATTCATTATATGAACCACATTGGTTCATTTCATTTAGTATCAGAGCTTCATTTTCTGATCCCAGCCATTGGCCACACATTATCAATCAAAGTTTCTATGATTTCCTGTTCATTGACCACATTAGGCCTTTGGCCCTTTACAATTTAGAAATCCAATTGAAGAAAAATCTATTTGTTGCAAAATTTGGAAAAAAAACTAAAATTGGCATAGATGATCAACAAAATCGTGAAATGTAGCTGTCAGTAATAAAATATAGAAATAATTCTAGAAATTTCCATTGAGGAGGATTTACTTTGTTGTATCAATGAGTACTTTCTTGAATTTCCAATGTAAAGAAGAAAATATTCAAAAGCTCTTGTAATCCTAAAACAATGAACTAGTGTGAGAGTAACACTGAATATTTAAATCCAAATGATTATATTCTGACACAAATGCATGACACATAGAACCCTAGGATGGGTAAATTCTGAATATAGTAGTGTTGGAAGTTGGGTAGCCATGGGCATTTGAAGAAATTTCAATAGTATCACACACTTGATCCATTACGGGACTTAGTGTATTAGTTGTGGTATCAAGAAATAATTGTTGTAGGAATCGTGAGAACCATTGGAATTGATGTCTCCTATTCACCCACAACTCATGTCATCACGCGATATGTGTCATTAGTTGCTAAATAAGTATTAGTGAGGCATAAATATTTAGGGTCATTTTTTTTTATCCCTCGTCGCCATTATTAAATATTTTAATTCATTGTGAGGTGTGAATCCTCTTTGCCAAGGTACCGGTATTAAATATTTTTAATTCATTGTGAGGTAACATAGATAATTAATGAAGAGACACATCCTAATGAAAGGAAATGACTTTTAATGAAAGGGAACGTACTTAAATATTTATACGAATCCCCTCATTGTATTATATTATCATCATCCCTCATATTTTATTCAATACAATAATTAAATCCACATGGATTCTTTTATATTATACCATTTATTTTGGATATTCATTATATAAATGATCCAGGTGGATATTGGTGGCCACCCACTTGTTCCAACTGACTCCTCTTGTCAATTTTTAATGCAACACATTCTTTTGTACTTCTTTGTAATTGTGGGTTCTACACTTTTGGGGTTGTCTTAAGCCCTACACATCTTCCAGGTGGATACAGGTGGCCTACCACATAATCCAACTGGATTATTTTGTATTTTTTTATGTCAACGCATCTTGTTGTACTTCCAGGTCCATTTTGGGGCCCTAAACAATGTTTTTTTGGCTTTCCACAGTCAAACTGTAGAGAAAGTCAAATTTTGATGGTGTAATGTGTATTTCTCGAAAATAAATTTCCAACAAGCTATCACACGCCTAAAACCTCGATCGTATGAAAAAGTTACAACCTCGGGAAGTTAAGTACTAACTTACCCAAACAGGGCCCACATGACTTTTGGCGTTTCATCTCCTAGGGTTAGGTTTTTGGATGTCTAGGGTTTCGACATTCCTATTTATCATAAAAAGTACTTCAGAACCTCATTGTAATCATCTTCTGGCGAATGAGTGTAGTCATCACATCTATTCTCAGAGATAAAGTTGTCACCATTCTAGCGAGTCTTGTACTCTATATTTTTACAGTTTGTTTACAATTCTTTAATTAATAGAAATCAAGTATTGTTGTATTTCTCTGTTTCTGGAAATTTTCATGAGTGTTTCATTGTCATATCTCTACTTTCATTTCATTTCAAAAATAATCTAGATCAGTGGTATCAAAGTAGGCTTCTCTTGATCATTTTTCAGTGCATGTCCTTGACGAGGTCCTAGTATAGCCAATTGGGTTTTGAGTTTGTCTCTCTTGAGGACAATCACTCTCGCACGCCCAAGAAACCCTCGATGGTGATAGAAAATAAAAAAGACGAAGAAGAAGATTCTATTAACTTGTTGCTTGAACAAGCTCTCACGCAACAGAGGGATGAAATGATGGAGTATTTTGCACACATTCTTCAATGAATGTCGATAGCAATAGGCGCATCTTCATCAAACAACCATTTTGGAGGAAACTCTCCCTTCAAGGTACAAGTTAATTTTGATATTCCCATATTTGAAGGTCATATAGATGTGGATGCTCTAGAAAAATGGTTAAATCTATTAGAAGGTTTTTTCTCTATTCAAAAAAAAATCGGTAGGGAAAAGATCACCTTTGAAATCCTCAAGGCTCTCCCCCATGTCAAACATTGGTGGGAAACTTACTGGGAGCAAAGTTCCACATAGGAATCTGGAATATATGGGGTCGATCCCACTTGGGATTTTTTTATGGATGTGGTCAAAGAACAGTACTATCACGTTGATAACTATGAAGACCAATATATGAGATGGACCACACTGCGGCAAGAGAAGATCCAAATAGTGTCAGAATTCACAAATACTTTTCATGCCTTGCACACCAAGCTGGGTATCAAAGACTCTGAGCGACATCTGGTTCTGAAATATCGCGGGGCTCTGCATAGGTACATCCAAACCGAAATGGTTTTCCTAAACATCTCATCATTGGGAGCTACCTATCGATATGTTTTCAAAATCAAGCATAAATTTAGGCACCAGAACAAATGGGAATTTGGGTCTGCAAATATGAAACAACCAAAGCATGGTAAAGATGGCCCTAAGTAATAGCCTCTAGACAACTAGTCAAGGAAACATGACAAAAAGGGTAAAGAAAAGGTGAAGAATGACATTGGGAAGTGGTGTGACTTCCACAAAATCCCCTGTCACAACACTGATGAATTTCGCTCGAAACAGTAATTGGTGGCCGAGGCCAAAGACACGGAGTCAAACCCTGATTTGGAATCTGATCCAGAAAATATTAAAAATATGCATCTCATCGACGCAGACCCCACTACTATTGTCGCGACCACAACAATTCAGCTAGAAGAACCAGTAGATCTTGAAGAGGGGGAGTACCTCTTCCATTCATAGATGTGGGTGAAGGGTACCCCATTGCATTTCATTGTTGATAATAGAAGCCAGAAGAACCTCATCTCAGATAAGGTTGTCAAATAGTTGGGGTTGTCGACAACACCACACCCGTACCCATACAACATCGGGTGGCTTCACTAGGGATGAGATCTTCGCGTCAGCTAGCAATGTCACTTGTCCTATGGCATCCATCCCTTCAAGGATGAGGTAGTGTGTGATATTTCCCCTCTTGATGTCTATGATGTTGTTTTGAACCAACCATATATGTGGAAATGTCATGATGTCTATGAGGCTAGACCCCGTAGTGTCATCATTACTCTGGGAGGTCATCTCTATAGGATACCAGAGGTAGTTTCGACTACTTCTCCACCAAAACAACACCGCAAGCTAATATCTCATACTGCAAAATTCATCCTCTTCATAGTTTGTTTAAAGGATGCACAGAAGACCGATACAACCACTGCAGCCTCAACACCTTCAATCCAACAAAAATAGATTGTCAAAGAGAAAGAAGATATTTTTTCTTCACCTACAATGGTGCCTACAGAATGCCTCGTCAAACCAAGAGACAATAGGTTGGTGGAGCAGATTCAACCCCGCCAGCAATAGGTTTGTGACAGTCTTCCACGGACCAAGAAGCACAACTTCTCCAACAAGGCACGCAGCTCACCAAGGCTCAGATTCAGAAAATGCTTCATTGGGCACTCAACGCCTAAGGGGGGAGGATCGATCCAAGTGGATATTGGTGTCCACCCACATGTTCCAAGTGGCTCCTCTTGTCAGTTTTTAGTGTAGTACGTTCTTATGTACTTCTTTGTAATTGTGGGTTCTACACTTCTGGGGTTGTCTGAATCCCTACACATCTTCTAGGTGGATATTGGTGGCTTCCCACCTAATCCAACTGGCTTATTTTGCATGTTTTCATGTCAACACATCTTGTTGTACTTCCAAGTCCATTTTGGGGCCCTAAAAAATGTTTTTTTTAGCTTGCCACAGTAAAACTTTAGATGAAGTCACAGTTTTATAGCATAATGTGTAGTTCTCGAAAAGACCTTTTCAATGGGCTATCACACATCTAAAAATGATATCATATGCAAACATTACGACCCTAAGAAGTTAATGTACTAACTTACCCAAACAGGGCCCACATGAATTTTGGTGTTTCATCTCCTAGGGTTAGGTTTTTGGATGTCTATGGTTTTGGTATTCATTTTTATCATAAAAAAGCCTTTAGAGCCTCATTGTAATCATCTTCTGGCGAATGAGCGTAGTCGTCACATCTCTTCTAAGAGATAAAGCTGCCACCATTCTAACGATTCTTGTACTATGTATTTTTACAGTCTCTTTACAATTCTTTCATTAATAGAAATCAAGTATTGTTGTATTTCTCTATTTCTGGCAATTTTCATTAGTCTTTCATTGTAATATCTCTTCTTTCATTTTGTTCTGAAAAATAATCTGGATCAATAAACCACATTGGTCCATTTTATTTGGTATTAGAGATTCATTTTCTGATCTTGGACATTGGCCACACATTATCAATCAAAGTTTCTCTAATTTCCTAATCATTTACCACATCAGGCCTTTGGCCCCTTACAATTTAGAAATTTGATTGAAGAAAAATATGTTTGTTGAAAAATTTGGAAGAAAACAAAAATTGGCATAGATCATCAACAAAAGTGTGAGATGTATTTCAAAGTAACAAAATATAGAAATCATTATATAAATTTCCACAAAGGATTATTTACTTTGTTGTATCAATCAGTTCTTGCTTGAATTTCTTGTGTAAAGAAGAAAAGATTCAAAAGCTCTTGTAACCCTAAGACAAAGATCTGGTGTGAGAGTAACATTGAATATTTAAATTCGAATGCCTCTATTCCTAACATAGATGCATGACACATAGAACCCCAATATGGGTAACTTCTAAATCTAACAGTGTTGAAAGTTGGGTAGTCACGAGCATTTTAATAAATTCCAATAGTATCACACACTTGATTCATTACAACACTTAGTGTATTAGTTGTTGTATCAAGAAATAATTGTCGTATGAATCATGGAAACCGTTGGAATTGATGCCACTTGTTCACTCACGGCTCATGTCCTCATGAGGTGTATGTCATTCATCACTAAATAAGTATCAGTGAGCAGAAATATTTAGGGTCATGTTTTTTGAGCCCTTATCGCCATCATCAAATATTTTAATTCATTTCGAGGTGTGGAGTTGTTTTACAAAGGTACCATTATTAAATGTTTTCAATTCATTGTGAGGTAGTGAAGATAATTAATGAAGAGACACATCCTAATGAAAGGACATGTCTTAACTAAAGGACGTGGCTTTTAATGAAAGGGAAACGACTTAGATATTTATATCTTTCCCCTCATTGTATTTTATTATCACCATCCATCGTATTTTATTCAATACAATATTTTAATCCAAATGGATTCTTTTATAATGTACCATTTATTTTAGGTATTCAGTATATGAACCACATCGCTCCGTTTCATTTGATATTAGAGCTTCATTTTCTGATCTCAGCCACTGGCCACACATTATCAATAAAAATTTCTATCATTTCCTAGTCATTGACCACATCGGGCCTTTGGCCCCTTACAATTCATAAATACAATTGAAGAAAAATCTATTTGTTGAAAAATTTGGAAAAAAACAAAAACAAATTTGGCTTAGATCAGCAACAAAAGCGCGAGATTTAGTTGTAAGTATGAAAATATAGAAATCATTCTAGAAATTTCCACTGAGGAAGATTTACTTTGTTGTATCAATCGGTGGTTGCTTGAATTTCCTGTGTAAAGAAGAAAAGATTCAAAATCTATTGTAATCATAAGACAAAGATATAGTGTGAGAGTAACACTAAGTATCGGTGAGGCAGAAATATTTAAGGTCGTGTTTATTGAGCCCTTGCCACCATCATTAAATATTTTAATTCATTATGAGGTGTGAAGTCGCTTTTTGAAGGTACCATTATTGAATATTTTAAATTGATTGTGAGGTAGAAAATATAATACACTTTTGGGAGGTTTTTTTACTTAATCAAGTAAGAAGGCCACCAAAAATACAAAGATTCCAAATCAAATTTCAAGAAGGGAAATTAAAGAATATTCTCTTTGTCCAAGATTTTAATAGTCCAAGTAAAGGAAGGGGTGTATTACATATAAATTGTAGTAGGTTAAGTGATGCAGGAGAATCACTCCACCTAAACAAATGTACCAGTGCATCAACAAGATAGCACATCAGTGCACATGGAGGAACGAGTTCTGAGGAAAGAGAGGTGCCAACCCTCTCATTTTGAGCCTAAATTTAAAATTTTCAATGTAATTAAATGAAATTAAATATTGTAAGGCTCAGGGAAATCCGATTAATGTTCCTTTGTACAGATTGCATGTGAAGTCATATTTAATGACCAACGGGTAGATAGTCTTAGTTCTAGTTTAGACTAGTTGTCCATTGATTGCAATTGAATGCAATTGCATGCGAGTAGGTAGATGAAGGGAAGGCTCAAGGAGCCCCTCTTTTGTAAAAATATCTTGTATCAAAATTGATTTAGGAAGTTGTTGATGAGCGAGTAGAGAGAGCTCAAGAGAGGAGAGGAGAAGAGATGAGACTCAGTTGCATTCCATCCTTTGTAAATATTTGTACAGAAACATTCAGATTAATACCAAAGCAGTTTTTCCTACATATGAGGTTTCTGTGTTTTTATGTGTGGTGACTGTTTATTTTTTGAATGTTTTCCATGTGTATGTGTGGATGTTGTTAGATGAATATTAGTTCATTTTGCACGTTTAGATATAATTCTCTATCTTTGTGAACTTCTAAGTGTTCTGGGCTCTTAGGATTGTGCAAGGAGTGCACACCAGAGTGATTGAAAACTCTGTGAAGCCAATGAAGGAATGTGTTTTGAACTTTGTTTTGAGTTTAGAGAAGAGCATGCCAGGAGGGCACACCAGAAAAAAAAAAAAAAAAAAAAA
>ML784489.1:424613-441629 GCA_009831015.1 Picea engelmannii
CGAGAACTCTATTTCGATTTCTGGGAAAAGGTTTCCAAGAGGGCACACCAGAAGGAAAATCTCAGGGGGAGCAGTGCAATTCTGCATAGAGAGCGCAAGGACTGCGCAAGTGAAATTTTAGGAGTTCAGGTTTCAAGAGGTGAAGCCATGCACGGAATGCACAAATTCAACCCACTGCTACAATGTTGTTCAATCTTAGGAGAATGATTGAGAAAGTGTCCGGAGGGTACAAGAAATGATTTGGAGAGAAAAAAGGGCCAAGACCCTTATAAGTTGGAGCGAGTTCAAGCTTAGGAAGGATAGTGCAGTTGCAAACAAAAGACCCATGCAAGACGTGCACCAGGCCAACACTTGGAAAGTGTTGAAAAAATACCAGGAAGATAGAGTGAAAACATGCACCAGGACCTAAGTATCATGAAGTGACAAAGCTTAGGAGGAGTAGAATTTTTCCAAAAATGCAAATCAAGGCCAAGCAGACAGCCTTGCACGAGAAAGGTTCAAAGGCTAAGCCTTTGAATTTATTAAGTTTGAAAAAATCCTTCATTAGAAGGGAAAGCACATCAGTAGAGAGGAGAAGCTACAACAACCATCAGATGGGTTGTTAGGATCAATATGGGTCGTTAGATCGAAGCCCAAGAAGAAGGAGGAGCGTCTACGGAGGAGAATAGATCCTAGTTGTTAGATCTAGGAGCGAGGATTAACAGTCATCCAATCCAGATAAGTTGCATGGTGTTTAAGCCTCTGCACCTTTTGAACTTCATAAGTTTGGAGGATTTGTTTGTTTCAAGGGTCGAATGGTTTAGATATGTTCAAGAGGGTCCAGGATCTCTCATCACCCTTATATCTGGAGAAGTTGCATGGGGTTTAACCTTGTAAGTTGTTGAGACTTCGCATGTTCGGAAGAAGTCGTGTGTGAAGTTTAAAGGAGCTATCGAAGAGTGGAAATCAAAGGTCGAGATCCATTCAGGAGTTTGCAAGAGATATAATAGCCATTAGATCTAGAGGAGTTGTGCAAGAGTTAATCAGAGAAGCCCTTTGGAATTTGCGCATTCGGGAGCTTTGGAGTGTGGAGAATTCGGGACCGACAAATTCCTGAAGGTTGGAGTTAATTGTGGTATTTTGATTCCTCAGGACATGTGTTAGTAGATTGTGTACTCTGGTGGACTAGTACTACATAGGAAGTTAGGAGTGTTGATTCAAGAGTGGAGGACCCCCGAAGTCCTGAACCCCCGTAGTTCATCGGATTCGTCCATCGCCAAGGACACGCATCATCATATCTGGAAGTTCGACGAGAGAGAACTCTGGGAGATTGTTGTGTGTGGTGCTTCGAAATTCACCAAAGCCCAGAGAACCAAAGCATTGTGGAACATTGATGAAAGGAAGGAGACGTGGCAATACATCCAAAAGTCCAGAGGTCCGACACTCTAGAGAAAACCAAGTGCAGTGTTGTGGGGACTCGCGAACGCTTGAAGGGTGGAGTCAATCCCAGCCGTCTATTGGAGTAGGACATGTGGAAACAGATCACAAGTTGGGGATGTGGAACTTCGGAAAATTGAGTTGTTGTGCAGATAGGAACAAAAGTCCAAAGTCTCGAAATCATCCTGGTCATCGATCAGGAAGGGGACACATGGAGGAAGGAGAGATATTTCGACATTTTCGGCATTGGTTGATTCGAAGGGTTGGGTCGTGTGGATGACCAAAATAAATCGTCGAAGCCCGAAGATAAGAGATTTGATCTGTCCATCCACCAGATCTTGAGGACCGTATATTTAACACTTGGTGTATTCACTAATTCAACGATCCAAGAGATTTTGTGGAAAGGCATCGAGGAAAAATCATCGAATCCTAAAGCGCGGAACTGGGATAACAGTCGTTGATTTGGGAAGAACCAGAGTCATTTGATCATTCATTTTGGAATATGACGTTTGACACTTTGCAAGTGTTGTGCATTGGAGTGGAAAAGAAATCTCCAAAGCCTGGATTGCGAAAGAGGCGTAGAGTCGTCGATTTGGTGGTGGAATGAGAACCATAATATTTTCCTTTTTCAACGATCGACACTTTGCGAGTGTTATGTGTATTGGACGTATTTAGAAAATCGTCGAAGCCAAATCCCTGTGGAGAGTCTGAGTCATTGATCTCAGTGTCGACTGAGGATTGTTGATCTTGCTGACTTTTGTTTTGGCAGTTCGCAAGCTTTTCACATTCGAAGGAGTTGAGGGGTAAGGAAGATAAATCGTCGAAGGGATAAGTGTTGAAATAGTGCCCATTTCTTGGCATCTAGTCCCATAACAAGGTCATATGCAGTTTCTACCAGAGTGAAAAGGGATAGGGCCCAAAATTGATTTCAAAGGAAAAGGGGCTTAGAAATATCACACAGGTTATTTCGTGGACCTGCACACAAAGAACTAAGGACCTGTGTTTGATAATGGGGGTTCAGCAGGGTCCAAAGAGTCAATTTGGATCCTGATTTGAATGATCCTAGACCAAGAGTTGACGTGAACCCTAGGAGAGGGTGGGGTTTGCATCAAGTGGTATCAGAGATTGATTTTGTCTGTAGGTAGCAGGTGAGAGAAGAAAATTTTGTTTTGATACCAACAATTGGTATCAGAGCCTGATTTATGATTATGGATAGCAGGCAAGGGAGAGGAGAAGACAAAGTACTAATGCTCTATGAATATTGTTTGCAATTGTGCATCATTTGGTAGAAATCTAGCAGGGATATAGCAGAAAGATAGTGGTGCTCTCAATTGCAAAGTAGACAAAGAAGACAACCAGGTGGGATGAAGAACAAGAACCATTTGTGTTCTTGGAGGTAGAGGTGAAAAACAGCTACCGAAGGCCATAAACAGGGTCAGAGAAAAGACCACCAGCAGGTGAGAAAAGAGTAGAGAGATAAATAGATCAAGGAGATCCAAGAGGAGCTCGACAGGGTGATTTTGAAGATGCAGTGGGAAGCGAGAGGAAGATAGAGGTATGAATGGCCCTTGAAGCGAAAGGTAAGATGGCTTGTCCAACAGTTGGTTTCCAGGAGGCAGTGATAGGTATTGAGGAGGTGGTTGAGGCATGTTGAAAACCTAAATGCCACAGAGGAGGAAATGGTTTGTGTTTGCAAGCCAGAGGTTGGAAGGAACCTTAGTGATGAGGAGTAGAGATTAGTTGAGGATCTCATAGATTGCCAGGAAGGCAGATATGAAGTTTCAAATTTCTAGGAGGGAAATGAAGAGAGATCAAGCAAAGATATCGTATACTGTCAGGAGGGAAGAAGTGAACTTTCATATTGCTAGGAGGGAAATGAGACGAGATCAGTCAAAGATATCATAGACTGCCAGGAGTGCAGGAGTGAAACCTCAGGTTGCCAGGTGGGAAAGGGTAAGGAAGTGAGACTGTCTGATAGTATCAAGAACTCAGAGGAGAGTTCAAATCAACAAGAAATGATGAAAGAGGAGGAGGATTAGAGGCACATTATGATCATTTGGGGGAATCAACATATTCCTGCCAAGTAGCCTAGTAGAAGAAAGTGCAGATGTTGAAGGTGTCGCAGAATAAAGACAATCAATAGAGACTATCATGACAGAGGAGCAGGAGAAGACATTGAAATCTTCCTGGGAGATGGAAGAAGAAGAAGAGCATTCAGCTAAATTGATCAAAAAATTTAGCAAGGGAGACGAACAGGAGATAACTGTAGAGTTGGAATCTGTGAGAGAGGAGAGAGAGGCAGACATCATGTATTTTTTTAATCTATGTGAGGAATTGGAGACCCTAATAGAAACAAAATTGTCAGAGGAGATAGTTGAGCAGCAACTCAATAAAATTATTGAAGAAATGGAATATGCAGTGGAGTGGCAAGCTAATGCCACAAGAGATGAAATCATGATGGGAGATGAGGTTGATCTACCCATTTATCTGTGTGAAGAATTAGAGGCCCTGGAGGAAAGGGTAATGGTACGGATCTAGCGCATCCAACAAGTTAAGTTGGAATTGGATGATGAAGAAGACATGTAGCAGATAAGGTTGCATGGGAGGAGCCATCCAGTAGACCAGTTGAGCAAGGAGATTGAAGAAAATAGGAGGTTGATGTTGGAAGCAACAGAGAAGGAAACCAGTAGAAGATAGAGGTTGATGAAAGAAGAACCTATAGAAGCAACAGGATAGTAGCAACAACAACAAGGAAGAGGAGCAGATGGGCAACTGCAGAGTGAAGTATGGTACCCTGGAGGATCTCAACCTCAACAGCAGGGGAGCCATGAGAAGGAGCTCATGTTTTTGTTAGCACGGGAGTATGATGCATGATCATTTCTCCACCTCAACAAACACGCCATCACATCAATGAGCCAATGCATCAGTGCACATGGAGGAGTGATTTCCGAGGAAAGAGAGGTGCCAGTCCTCTCATTTTGAGCCTAAATTTAAAATTTTCAATGTAATTAAATGGAATTAAATATTGTAAGGCTCAAGGAAATATGAGCCATGTGCCTTTTTACAGGCTGCATGTGAAGTCGTCTTTAATGGCTAACAAGTAAATAGGATTAGTTCTAGTTCGTACTAGTTTTCCATTGATTGAAATTGAATGTAATTCAATGTGAGTACGTAGATGGAGGGAAGGCTCGAGGAGCCCCTATTTTGTAAAAATATCTTGTATCAAAATTAATTTAGGAAGTGGTTGATGAGAAAGTAGAGAGAGCTCAAGAAAGTAGAGGAGAAGAGATAAGACTCAGTTTTAGTCGATCCTTTATAAATCTTTGTACAAAAACATTCAGATTAATACAAAAGCAGTTTTTCCTACATATGAGGTTTTTGTGTTTTTATGTGTGGTGAATGTTTATTTTCTGAATTTTTTCTGTGTATATGTGTGGATGTTGTTAGATGCATATTAGTTCCCTTTGTAGGTTTAGATAGACTTCTCTATCTTTGTGAACTTCTAAGTGTTCTGGGCTCTTAGGCTTGTGCAAGGAGTGCACACCGGAGTGATTGAAAACTCTGTGAAGCCAATACAAGGAGTGCATTTAGAACTCTGTTTTGAGTTCAGATAAGAGCATGTCAGGAGGGCACACCAAAAAAAAATAAAACTCAGAAGAAGGGAAAAATGTGCAAGGAGTGCACATCAGAGTTGTTGAACACTCTGAAGAATACATACCGGAGTTATTGAATACTCTGAGGGCTATGAAAGGAGTGCATTGAGCGAGCGCAAGGAGTGTGATAGAACTCTATTTTGAGTTCTGGGAAAAGGTTGCCAAGAGGGCACACCAGAAGGAAAATCTTAAGAGGAGCAGTGCAATTCTGCACAGAGAGCGCAAGGAGTACACAAGTGAACTTTTAAGATTTCAGGTTCCAGGAGGTGAAGCCATGCAAGGAATGCATAAAGCCAACCCACTGCCATAGTGTTGGTAAATCTCAGGAGAATGATCAAAGAAGTACCCGGACGGTACAAGAAATCATTTGGAGAGAAAAAATGGCTGAGACATTAGAAGTTGGAGTGAGTTCAAGATCGGGAAGGATAATGCAGTTGTGCACAGAAGACCCGTGCAAGACATGCACCATGCCAACACTTGGAAAGTGTTGAAAAAATCCCAGGAAGGTAGAGTGAAAGCATGTGCCGGGGCCTAATTCCCATGAAGTGACAAAGCTCAGGAGGAGTAGTGTTTTTCCAAAAATGAAAACCAAGTCCAAGAAGAAATCCTTGCAGGAGAAAGGTTCAAAGGCTAAGCCTTTGAAATTATTAAGTTTGAAAAAATCCTTCATCGGAAGGGAAAGCATGGCAGCAGAGAGGATAAGCTACAAAAAACGTTGGATGCATTGTTAGGATCAATATGGGTTGTTAGATAGGATCCTAGGAAGAAGGAGGAGCACGCACGGAGGAGAATAGATCCCATCCATTCGATCTAGGCGTGAGGATTGACAATCGTCTGATCCATGTAAGTTGCATTGTGTTTAACCCTCTGCACCTTTTGAACTTCATTAGTTCAAAGGATTTTCTTGTTTCAAGGGTTGAACGGTTTAGATATGTTCAGGAGGATTCGGGATATCTCATCACCCTTAGATATGGAGAATTTGTGCGGGGTTTAACCCTCTAAGTTGTTGAGACTTTGCATGTTTGGCATAAGTCGTGTGTGAATTTTAAAGGAGGAGCTATAGAAGAGTTGAAATCAAAGGTCGAGATCCATTTGGGAGTTTGCAGGAGATCTAATAGTCGTTAGATCCAGAGGATTTTCACAAGAGTCAATCGGAGAATTCCTTTGGAATTCACACATTTAGGAGTTTTGGAGTGTGGAGAAGTCAAGACTCCTGAAGTCCCAAAGGTCTGAGTTAATTGTGGTCATCTGATTCCTAAGGACAAGTGTCAGCAGATCATGTACTCTAGTGGACTAGTACTCCAAAGGAAGTTAGGAGTGGTGATTCAAGAGTGGAGGACCACCGAAGTCCCGAAGCCCCGAAGTTCATCAGATTCATCCATCGGCAAGGACATGCATCATTAAATCTAGAAGTCCAGGGACAGAGCACTCTGGGGGATTGTTGTGTGTGGTTCTTTGAAATTCACTGAAGCCCAGAGCGCTAAATCATTGTTGACCATTGATCAAAGGAAGGACACATGGCACCAGATCCAAAAGTCCAGAGGTCCAGCACTCCGGAGAAAACCGAGTGCAGTGTTGTGGGGACTTTCGAAGGCCCAAAGGCTGGAGTCAATCCCAGTCATTCATTGGAGCGGGATGCATGACAATAGATCACAAGTTGCAGACGTAGCACTTTGAAAGATTTGATTCATCGTGCAAACAGGAACAAAAGTCCCAAAGTCATGAAAGCATCATGACCGTCGATCAGGAAGGGGACATGTGGAGGAAGGAGAGATATTTCAGTGTTTTTTTCAGAAGATTCAAAGTGTTGGGTCATGCGAACGACCAAAAGAAATCATCGAAGCCTGAAGAGAATAGATCTAAGCCATCCATTCATCGAAGCTTAAGGATTGTAGATTTAACACTTGGGTGTATTCGCCGATTCAGCGATCCAGAAGGATTTGTGGAAAATCATTGAGGAAAAATTGTTGAAGCCCAAAGCACGGAAGTGGGATAACAATCATTGATCTGGAAAGCATCAGAGTAATTCGATCAGCCATTTCGGCGTTCGGCATTCGACACTTTACAAGTGTTGTGTGTTGGAGTGGAAAATAAATCATCGAAGCCCGAATTGAAAAAGAGGTGTAGAGTCATCGATCCAGTGTTGGAATGAGAACCGTCATATTTTCCTTTTTCATTGATTGACACTTTGTGAGTGATATGTGTATTAGACATAGTTAGAAAATTGTCAAAGCCGAATCCTCGTGGAGAGTTTGAGACATCGATCTCTGTCCCTGTTGAGGACCATTGATCTTGTTGACTTTTGTTTCGACAGTTCTCAAGATTTGCGCATTCAGTGGAGTTGAGGGGTAAGGAAGATAAATCATCGAAGGGCTAAGTGTCGAAATAGCACCCAGTTCTTGGTGCCCGGTCCCAGCCCGGGGTTATATGAAGTTTCCACCAAAGTGAAAATGGATAGGGGTGAAAAATTGATTTCAAAGGAAAATGGGATTAGAAAGAGCCCGTGGGTTCGTTCTTGGACCTACACATGGAGAAATAAGGACATGTGTTTGATAATGGGGGCTCAGAAGGGCCTAAAGAGTCGATTCAGCTCCTGATTTCAATGATCCTAGACCGGGAGGTCGTGCCGACCCTAGGAGAGGGTGGTGTTTGCATCATTAAGTAAGGTGTTAATAGATATCAAAGAAAATATATTAGTAATTTTTTTTGAAGAGGTAACCAAAGTTTTGGTATCAGGGGTATACTTTCAAAAAAAATTCGATGAAAGAAAAATGGAGTCTAGTAATGAGAAGGGAATATTTCCTAAATCGTTGAAAAATATGTTTCCCATGTGATAATTAGAATCAAAGGGATACTTGTATGGAATGAAATTTCTTTTTCTATTTCTTCTTCCCAACATAATAATCATGTTAGTACGGAATTTGCTAACCAACTATTCATTCCTGAGTCAAATCTAATCGAAAAGCTAGACTTTTGGGACAGGAAACAATATGACATAACTAATTTACAACTAAGCATTGGAGATTATAATTTTGTAATGTAATTAACTATTAGATCCTTGTGGAGTGAATATGGTGATAGAATTTTTGTTTCACCTTGGATGGAAACACTAGGGACTTTCATCTTAAACAAGAAGAAATTTTTTTTTGACATTCTCGTATAATAAGAAAAATATAAAATTATAGGACATCACATTGGAGTTAGATTCAGTAACATCATAATACCTTAAATATATCTCAAAGTTCATATTTCAAGATAATCAAAAGTCAGAGAAAAATATGCAAAAAAATTGACAAAGTTATTGCAGGTAAAGATGAAGAAATTTCTCACCTTAAGAATCACAGTCAAAACTTGATTGCACAAATTAATAAGTTAAAAAGTGAAAATAAGTCGCAACAAGAAACAATAAAACAACTTATAAACAAGAAATCATTAATTGATAAAGAAACAATGACTAATTTTGTTAAAATAAATAATTCATCATGTAATATACCAGATATAAAATGTATGCAGAACTGAAATAAAATGCTAGTAATGGAAGAATAACAACAATATAACCAGAACATTCACCACAATAACACTGAAATGATATAAGAATAACAACATAAATAGCACTTTGAATATGAATGCAATGTTCACGGGCCTCTTCGAGGGGGAAACCTCCAGTTGAGCATAGCTCTATTACAATAATATCCAAGCTAGGGTTCTCATACCCTCGACTCCTATTTATACTAAAAAGAAGCATCTAGAGGAAGATCCTTCTAGAAGTGGAAGCTTCTATTAGGTATTCTTACATCCGCTTTATTCTATTTTATTGAAAGGCCTTATTAATATTCACATTTATTACATCCGAATATATTTTTCTACCTATGTGCAGGTTAGGACCCTAACATGTCTTCCCCCTTAAAAACAACCTTGTCCTCAAGGCTTGAGATGAGGAAATTGCTGCAGAATGGTAGTTGGTTCCCAAGTGGTGTCTGCTCGAGTTGTATCTTTCCACTATACTAGCACTTCCTTGATGGTTCTCTGACATAGGTGACGCTCACACTGGTCCAAAAATGCTTCTGGTTGTCGCCAAATAGATCCTTCTTCAGCTAACTCTGGAAGGTTGGTTTGAATTTGGAAATTAGATCCAATCACCTTCTTTAAGCATGAAACATGAAAAACAGGATGTAGCTTTGAATTGTTGGGCAAAGCTAACTGATAGGTGACTTTTCCTACACGCTTGAGTACAGTATAAGGACCATAAAATTTGGGCGCTAGACTCTGACAATGATCAGCCTTGAGGGAAGTTTTCTTGTAAGGTTGTAGTTGAAGAAAAACCTGATCCCCTTCTGCAAATTGACATTCAAAGTGACCTTGATCTGCTTTTTGCTTCATGCAATTTTGTGCCATGACCAAATTCTCTTTGAGGGTACGGATAATAGCCTCTCGAGCTGTAAGTGTTAGGTCAACCGCCTTGACCTTCGAGGCACCCGGTAAGTATGGGAGAACTGAAGGTGGCTTCTGTCCATATACCTCTTCAAAAGGAGTCATGCGTGTAGTTGTATGGTATGAAGTGTTGCACCAACATTCATCTAGGGGTAACCATTGAGCCCACTGATTTTTCTTTTTTGAGGCAAAATACCTCAAATATGTTTCCAAACACTTATTGACAACTTATGTTTGGCCATCAGTCTAGGGATGATAAGCTGTGATGAGATGCAATTTAGTGCCTTGTATCTTGAACAGTTCTTGCCAAGAATTGCATGTGAAAGTTGGGTCGCGATCAGAAACAATAGAGTGTGGCATGCCATGAAGCTTGAAGACCTGATCCATGAAGATTTGAGCCACCGTGGATGTTGTAAACGGGTGTTGAAGGGTGAAAAAATGAGCATACTTGGAAAGGCGATCAACAACCACCATGATGACGGATTTATTTCCCCATTTGGGTAAGCCAGTAATAAAATCCATAGATATATCCTTCCAAATAGCAGGTGGAATCGGGAGCGGTTGTAGTGTGCTCATCGATTTGAATGTTTCTCCCTTGTTGTGTTGACACACATCACATTTAGCTACAAAATTATGAATGTCATGTTTCATACCATCCCAGAAAAAGGAATGTTTGACCCTGTCATAGGTTTTGGTGAACCCGGAGTGCCCTATTGTGGGTGTAGCATGAATCTCAGAAAGTACCATGCATTTAAGCTTTGATTGTTTACATAAATACAAACAATCTTTGTATCGAAGTTCCTCATGGATCCAAGAGTACCCTGGGGAAGTTGGAGTCTTGGATTGAAATTGGTGGATCAACTGTGAACTTTTGGGATCTTGTAGCCATTCCTGGCGAACAGCTTGGAGCCAATCTGGTACAATGAATGAAAGAAAAAAAAGGGATCCTTCATCTTCATATTTTTGGGAAAGTGCATCCACAACCACATTGTCTTTTCCTTTCTTATAAATGATCTCATAATCATATCCAAAGAGTTTAGTCACCCATTTTTGTTGTTCCGAGGAGGAAATGCATTGTTCCAGAAAATACTTGAGGCTTTGATGGTCTGTCTTAATTTGGAAAAAATTCCCCAATAGATAAGGACACCATAGATCCACAGAATGCAGAATAGCCAACATTTCCTTTTCATAGATGGATTTTTCTCGATTTCTTTCAGATATTTGCTTGTTGGTAAAGGCCAAAGGTCGACCCTCTTGCATAAGGACAGGACATTCCAACACAAAGGTCTTTGTAAAATCAGGAAGGGCGAGGACTGGACTGGTGCACATGGCCATATTTAAGGTCTGAAAACTTTGAGCAGCGGCTGGAGTCCAAGTGAAAGAGTTCTTTTTTAGGAGAGGAGTGAGAGGTGCTGCAATCTTCCAATAATTCTTAACAAACTTGCGATAATACCCTGTTAAGCCTAGAAATCCAAGAAATATCTTAAGAGTCTTTGGGTGAGGCCAGTCTTGCATAGCTTCAATCATTTTAGGATCCACCCTAACGCCATCATTTCCAACCAGATGACCCAAGTATTCTACTTCTGAGGCGCCAAAAGCACATTTAGACTGTTTCAGGAAAAGTTGGTGCTGAGAGAGTAGATGGAGAACTCAATCCACATGAGCAAGATGGTTTGTCCAGGTTTTTCTATAGATGAGGATATCATCAAAAAAAACTAAGACAAAATGGCAGAGAAAAGGACGGAAGACATGATTCATGAGGCTTTGGAAGGTGGAGGGGGAATTACACAAGCCAAAGGGCATGACCAAAAACTCATAGTGGCCCTCATGAGTTCTAAAGGCAGTCTTGGGAATGTCTACCTCTTTCATACATATCTGGTGGTATCCCAAACATAGATCCAGTTTAGTGAAGAATTGGGTGCCACTCAATTCATCCAAGAGGTCATCAATGACAGGAATGGGGAATTTGTCTTTGATGGTAAGTTTGTTGAGGGCACGGAAGTCAGGACACATTCGCAAAGAACCTTCTTTATTCAGGACCATGACCACAAGAGACGAGTAGGGGCTCGTACTAGGGTGGATAACGCCTGCATTAAGGAGTTCCTGGACCATTTTCTCAATTTCATTTTTTTGGGAAAATGGGTGATGATACAGACGGATATTGGGAGGAAGGATTTCGGGTACAAGGGGAATGGAATGATCATGAACACCACGGAAAGGAGGGATGCCTTGGGGAGTGGAAAATACCAATTGATGTTTATAAAGGATGGCTTGGAGGTCTTGCGGTACCGAGTGTGTCTCTGTTGCTTGTCTGGCATGGAGTTGGGAGATAACACCAGAATGACCCTTTTTTACCATCTTTTCCATGCAATGGGAACTATTGATCTCGGGTGAACCGGTGGTGATGCCTTGGAACTTATATTGGTGTCCCTCCTAGTCGAATTGCATGGTTAAGTCTTTAAAATCCATGAGAATGGGACCCAAATTCCTTAGCCAGTATGCACCCAACACAATGTCACAACCTCCCATGTCGATAGCAAACATATGGGATTTCAGGTGGTAGTCACCAATTTGGAGACACACATTTTCACAACACCCTCCACATTTCACGGAACCACCATTGGAAATCATGATTTGGAAATTATTGATGACATGGATGTAGCAATGAGTTTCTTGGGCAATGCGGTGATGAATAAAATTATGGGTGATGCCACTATCAACCATAATGATGACCTTCTGATGCTTGATGTAATCGATTAGCTTGAGGGTTTGGGGAGCGGAGAAGCCAATGAGAGCATTGAGGGAAATGATTGGTTCTACTTCAGGAGGGTCTGAGGGAGGGGTTATGTCAGTGGATTCAGGTGACTCAGACACAGAGGGAGTTTCTTCATATACTTCTGAAATCTCCTCGAAGATGGCCATAAAAAGATTTTGTTCTTTACACTTGTGGCCCGGGAAATATTTTTCATCATAGTTATAACAAAGGCCTTTGAGTTGGTGGTCATCCATTTCAACCTTGGTCAATTTTTGGATCTTTAGTGGAGCAGAGGGAGTAGTGGGATTTACTGGTTTAGGGCAAGGGATAGAGGAGGGTTTGCAGTTTTGCATAGACACAACCTATTGTGCTTCTTTATCTCTTTTGGTAGACTCCACCCAACTCTCAGGCCGAGCCATGAGGACATGGGCCCGAATTTCATCCTTGAGGTCGCTGATAAAACACTCTCAAAAAAAGGCATCAGACATGCCCTCTGTTCTAAAAGTCGGGCGCTCAAAGGCAGTTATAAAGTCTTCCATTCTTCCTAATTGTTTCATCTTTGTAAAATAGACCAAATGGTTGGTGTCAGTGTCAAAGAATTCATAAAGATCTACCACAAAGTGTGTCCAACCAATATACCATTGACGAGAAGTTTTTCTCCATTGCCACCATTGCTAATTTTCTTGATCTAGATGGAGAACACCATACCGGAGTTTGGCCAAGTCATCTATAATGTCATATAAATAGAATTAATGTTCCATTTGGGTTACCCAACCAGTGGGGTCCGAGCCATCAAATTTGGTCACATCCACCCATGGAAGGTGTAGGTCACGTTGAAAGTGATGGTTTTGCAAGGTATGGGAATGAGAGGAATGGTCACCTTCAGTATGTGGAGGTGAGGAAGAGGAAGGGTTATCTATAGGGATATACAGTTTGGTGCAGAGTGCCAAAAAGAATGATTCAAGATGGGTGGTGAGGTCTTGTTTGATTTCCCCCATTGAGGACTGCACGATTGTATTGATGGCGACAACATTGGCACTGAGTTGTTTCACTTCTTGTTGGGTCTCAATGAGACCATATTGCAAGGTGTTGAAGTGACCTTCCAAGTCTTGGTTATGAGTATGGGCCATGAGGATGAGGAAACTGAAAAGGGGCGGGTGAGGTTAAAAAATTTGGCCGAAAAAATGATATGGATGAATGTGATAAGGGAGAAGAGATGAATCCAATGCAATAGGTCTCAAATAATGGTGATTTGTTTTTGTTTTTGTTTTTTTTTTAACAGAGTTATACTCTAGTCTGAAGAATACTGCAGAGAGGAAATGCCCAAATGCTTAACCGGAAAGAAATGTGTATTTACTTGGCAACCCAAACACAGTTGTGCGGCAATAGATCTTATTTGTTTTAATTTGTTTATGTTTCTGTCCCCCAAGGGTTAGGTATTCAAGGGTTCTACAGAAAAAGGTTTTCCCTGTGCTATAGTTATCTGATATACGTGCGGGGTCCAACTGTAGTACATGACCCAATATCTCAGGGCACTAACTAAGGAGGATAGACCATACCCTCAATCGTACTACCTTACTACCCAGGTACTAGAGAGTATCTTCCTGAGTGTTGTTCTCGGTGACACTATAGCAGTTAGGCGGCCAATCAGTTTATCTAAAGAGGGCTTTATGTAATCTAGGTCGATCCATTCACAGGTGTTTTCTGATGCGCTACCACTCGAAGGGGTACCAACAGGGGTTACAAGGGTGGCCAATAGATGTGTGCTTAAGTACCACTTGTATTTCTCTCAATCGTGGGTTTATGCGCGTAACGACAAATCTTTTTGGCTTAAAGACGTTGGAATACATCTCTACCCTGGAAAAAAATTTAACCCACACTTTCTACTGAGGAAAGTGCTCTAATACCACTTGTAATATACCAAATATAAAATCTATGTAGAACTGAAATAAAATGCTAGTAATGGCATAATAATAGCAATATAACCAGAACATGCACCACAATAACACTGAAATAATATAAGAATAACAACAGAAATAGCACTTTGAATCTGAAAGCAATGTTCATGGGCCTCTTCGAGGGGGCAACCTCCAGTTGAGAAGAGCTCTATTACAATAATATCCAAGCTAGGGTTCTCATACCCTCGACTCCTATTTATACTAAAAAGAAGCATCTAGAGGAAGATCCTTCTAGAAGCGGAAGCTTCTACTAGGTCTTCTTACATCCACCTTATTCTATTTTATTGAAAGGCCTTATCAATATTGACCTTTATTACATCTGAATACATTGTTCTACCTATGTGCGGGTTAGGACCCTAACACATCAGCTATAAAAACCTATAGTATGGAATAAGGAACCATTACAATTCCAAACAAAATCATATCAACCAACATATCATCAAAAATATCAAAAGATTAGGTTTCCAAAAATAAGATTTAAGATACAAGAATTCTTTATCACCATCCAAATTATAAAATTCATTGTATTATTCAATAATCTAACTAAATAAGAATCAATATGAGAAGATAAGTGAAGATCTTGTTATATTGAAGAGAAGTGTAAGTGTCAAATCTCATGATTTTCCAAATCATAGAAGACCTTCCACATAGTTTTGCATAAAAACGAATTAGGGTGGTCAGATCCTCTTATAGTTTGAGAATTTCGCTTAATTATTAGAAGATAATATTATCTTATATATTCAATAATAGTGAGTCATAGGAAGACATTACACACTAGGACAAAGACATAAGTCTTTCCATAAATATGTTTTGAGGACAAAGCATTTTTAAAGGGGAAGGAAATATAATAAACATAAATATAAATATAAGTACCAATAAATAATAATTAATATCTAGTGAAGAGACACATCCTAAAGAAATGATATGTCTTAAAAATGACATGCATTTTAAAGAAAGGGCACCCACTTAGGCATTTATACTAGGCCTCTCATTGTATTCTATTATCATCATCTCTCATATTTTATTCAATACAATATTTTAATCCACATGGATTCTTTTATATTATACCATTTATTTTGGATATTCATTATATGAACCACATTGGTTCATTTCATGCAATATAGATTCTAAAAATATAATGCTTGACATGCACTTTATCTCTGTGTCATGATAATCGATGTGCGGACGTTGCTACTATGTTGCAAAAGTAAAATAAATAAATAAAAACACATGAAATCAACTTTTACATTGCTCTCACTGTACATTCCCCATATAAGTTCAAAAAGGGTGGGGTTCCCTCATTCCTTTTTCACATGAGAGTGTGGGGAAAAGATTCTTGGAGATACTAGGGATTTGTTGGGGCACTCAATAAGAGAAAGCAAGGGATTTTGGGGGGGAATCATTGGATATCTTGGATTCACAGGTAATTTGTTTTTCATTTTCTCTCAATTTTTTTTTGAACATTGCATTTGGTTTTGGAGATGGAAGATAATTTTTGGGATTTGAATATGGGATTTGGGTTTACCCTTATTTTACCCCATTTTTTAAATGTGTATATCTAAAACAAAATGGGAATTGGGTTTTCTTCCCCCTTTCTATTCTTCTTCTTCTCCACATCACTCCTCCCCCTCTTCCTTTTCATATTTCTCTTATCCCTCGTCCCTATCCTATCCCTCTTCCTCTCATTCTTCCCCATTCCTCTTTATCTTATTCTCCCCCTCCCTCCTCCCCTTATTTCTCTTGTTTTTCCCCACTCCTTCATCTCCCTTTTCCTCTTCCCCTCCTTTTTTTCTTCCCACCTCCCATCCCTCTTCCTCTTTTTCTTCCCTTGTCCTCTTGTTCAACATATCTCTCCTCCCCCGATTCCTTTTCCTATTTACCTTATCCCTCATTCCCCTCATATCTCTTCCTCTTTTTCTTATTTTCTCCTCTCGTTTTTCCTCTTTTTCTTCCCCACTCAATCCTCTTTTGTTTCTTCTCCCTCTCCCTCCTCCCACTTTTTATTTTCTCTTCCTCTACTACTCTCCCTCTCCTAAAATTATAACCAAGGAGTCATGATGTGTATAATAGGTCAAGGTTTAATTTAAAAGTGTTGTATTTCCTTAAATCCACTTTGAAAACTTTTATTTTATTTTTTTTATAGCTCCATAACCCAATGGAAAAGGCATTGGTTTGAGATTGAGTTCAATGGTGTAGTGAAGGGATTATCATAATGAGTGAATGTTTTTGTAATGAAAAAGGGACCATATTAATATTAAAAGGCATCCCACACATGGATCATTGACCTCTAAGTCAATCCAGTGATGTTTACAGTCATTAGTATTATGACTCCACCTTAGCAAGCCCCATGACAAATACCTATTAAAGTAAATTTGGGATCTAAAATTTGTCTCATAAGGAAACATTAAAACAATAGAAGCACATACCACATCACATTAAGTATATGTCATGTCACACTAAGTTAGATGTGTTATCTAGTGAAGTTTAATCTATAGTGTTTCATTAATGATAGTTCCCAAGTAAATTGGGTTATTTCATAGTTAAGAAGTGAGGGTTAAAAATTATAATGAAAGTTTTAGATTCTCATGCAAACACAATAAATAATGTGGTGCCAAAACATTTAAATTGATATCATATTTTATTCAGAATAATTCATAATTAATTAAATATATCAATACTTTTTTATATATTTAATAATAAACTTAAAACTCACAAAATAACTAAAATTATAATTTAATAATTTAATTATAATAACGTGAAAATAATAATAATAATAATAATAATAATAATAATAATAATATGT